>VZRO01005941.1:628022-764036 GCA_013397915.1 Daphoenositta chrysoptera
GTTGGACAGTGAATCAGGGTTAAATATTCTTATCATTTTATTCTGGCAAGTTTTTCTTATAAAATTATATGCCAATGTAGCATAGATAAGATGCATAGATAGTGAAGTCTCTTGATCTCAGAGCGGGCATCTCAATCATCTGTTTTATGAAGTTTCCATGGTTTCAAGCAGAAATGTCACAAATATTTAGCCAGAGACATAGAATATTGTCCTTTAGATTTGGGAAGACATTTTTAATTCAAAAATCTTTCATAAGTTTGTGTCTATAGATAGTTAAAACTTAAGGATAATCCATTCTGAGGTTCCCATTGTGTAGATTCCATCTGAACTAGACTCAAATCTGTTTATAATAAACACAGGTGTAATGAAAACGCTCTTTGTAATACAGAAAAATTTAAGCCTGTGTCTGTTCAGTGCTGTGCAGTTGGTTTAATGGTGTTAATTTGCAGAGGGCTTTCTCTCTGGAACGTAATAAAGGCCTAGGAAGTTCTCCTAAACTGAAGAGCTGATTAACACCTCATCCACTCCTATAGTCATGAGATGAAAGTGAAACCACTGGCAAACTTCCTAGTAGATATGTGCTAAATAAAATAAAGCATTTCTGCTACCTTTTTTTTTGTTGTTTGTTTTGGGTTTTTTTGTTTTTGTTTTTTTGTTTATTCAGAAGTGAAAAGGTGAGCTTGCTGAGGTTTCTGTGACCAGTAGAATAAAAAGGAGCTATTCCATGTCTTTCTGAATAGAGCAAGTCCTGCTGATAGGGAATCCAACTATGTGGGAAATGGAGTGGGAAAGGAAAAACCCTTGGAGTGGAGGGGAAAGACCCTAACCTTCCCCATCCCCAAGAAAAACCTAACAGAGCTGAAGCTACAGGCCATTATTACTATTTATTATTAATACACGTGAGCTGTACTTATGAAATGCAATTGGATACAGGGAGTACAGCCTTCCCTGATGCTCTGGATGCTAGATAACTGCTTTCATTAGAAATTCCAGATAAACGGCTTGTGTTGGAAGAAGTGGTGCTTTAAGGAAGCCCAGAGGCCAGGACAGGATGATGACTGTTCTGGGAGTGGGAGTTCTTGCTACAGGCTTAAGCTCAAGCCTGGCTTTTTGCTAATGTTCCCTAAAATTTCCTAGAAGAAGGTAACAATACAACATACCAGGAGAGCCCATTGCCAGCAGTGGATCAGTTGCATCAAGGGGACCCCAGATGGTTACTAAAATAGGTTTTCCAACGGCAAGGGGAGAGGTGGCAGGAAAGCAGGAGTGGGTGTTTGAAGCTTGTAGCTGCTATTCACAGGACTAGCACATGTCCCGTTCCTCACGCCTTTCCTCCAGGCACAGTTGCAACAGCCTTGTTCCTGGGATATGTTGGATTTGCTGCAGATGTATCTAGGAATTCTGGGTTTTGATACGCCAGTGCGCCAAATCATTACAAGCATCTGAACCAAGCTCCTGGATGAGACAAATGAGTACCAGCAAATCACTGTTGAAGCAACTTCCCCGAGGAAGTTATGTCTGTATGCATTACAAACACACAATACTGAGCATGGAAATATCAAACTGGCTGAAAATGTAAGGTGATTAGGGTGCTCGACAGATGCTTTCAAATATCTGTCCATACCATTACCATATAGATTGGATGCTGCCTAACTTTATTGAAATAGTATGATAGCTTATGTCTTAAGAAAAAAATAAAATAGAGAAACATAGGAAATGCTATAATTTGAATTATATGTTATTTGGTGTGTTATTACTGCTTTTGCTATTCTAATACTAAATTTAAGTGTAGTAGACAATGATATTGTAGGTGATGTGGGATCAAATACACTCTTAGCTGGTTCACAAGCAACAACCATGGTGTGATTTTTTTTTTTAATAATTAATCAGAGAACAACCATTTCTTATAAAAGCTTAGCCCATATAATATATATAACATTATTACATACTTACACATGACCCAACTTGGATTGTGGAGCTGCTAGTGCTTTACACTTCCTTCTTAATAAGAGAAGCTAATGTCCTACTGTCAGTTAAATTGCTTCCACCATTTTTGAAGTATTATTAGTTAAAGACATATTTGAAACACAAAAAATCTAAAGTAAAACCTGGTCTATCCAATGTAGCATGCAAAAAGGGATGTACAAAGAAGCAGATATGCTAAATGCCTGCAGTAGCCTGTCACTATTTGATTTAGGAATATTTGCTTTTAGTAGCAAACATCAGTCTCACAGGACAGTGCAAGAGAAGAAAACAGATGTTACTGCTTTGTACCTGCAAAATCATGGGAGAGAAAACTCTTTTGAGGCCATAAGTCTTTTGGGACAGTAGAAAAGACACTGTTGAACATAAATGTCATCTTTACACAGCTAATGAATCCCTCCTGGTAGCTGTAGGCTACATGGATCCAAGCTCACCAGGATTACAGTTACCAAATCTAAGTGTACCTGCAGTGATCGAGCTGGTCCAGGAGAGCATTATGGATGTTATCCCTTCCTTTGTTTCTGTTCCTTGCTGTTTTGTTATTGTGGTATTAGACCTTAAACTCACTTCAGGCACCTTTCTATTCATCATGGATTTTATATAATAGTAATTAGCAATTAGCTAGTGTATGTGTTGTCCCTAATAGTTTTATTTGGTTTTGCAAAATTTATGCATTGTTATTGAATAAATGTGACGTTCTCTTTACCATGTTTAAGCCTTCTCTCCATTTAGTGAGGATCTATTTTTTACTATATTTCCCCTTGGAGACGTTTCCACTGATGGCTGCATCATGGCTTCTAAAAGCTTCTAAATGCAACTTCCAGAGGTCAGTAGACTCACACCAGCTTCCCATTAAGGAGAAAGTAGGGCAAAGGGAGAGCAAACTCCTGTGCTGGAGGTGAGAAACACAGCTGGAATGCATAGGTAGAATCAAAGTCCTCACATATAACAGTGATGATATCACTGTCAAACCCTTTTGTCTCCCTGTTCTGTTGTTTTCATTCTTTGGGGTTTTACTTTGGCCTTTCCAGTCTAGACTTCCTGTTCTATTCACACTAAGATTTTGGTAAAGAGATTAAAACCTTGTTGGAGAAAAACCAAAGCAGCCAAAACCATGGCAATGTGCATTAGAGGAGGTTTTTCTGTGTTCAGCAGCTTGCTGAAAACATTTAATACTGTTTGGTTTTGGTCTGATTTAAGTTTATATATACATGCTCATACAGAGGAGAGTAACCTCAGGCATCAAGAGGACATTATTACTATGATGACTAATGAAAAACCCCTTTGTTTATAATTGGTCATTGATTCTTCCCTAGTCCTTCTGCATGAATTCATACACCGTACTGTCCCTCCATTTGGAAACTCATATTGGGGAAAACATTTTCTTCCAATAGCTGCTCTTTGACATTGTGCTGTCATATTCATACTTTCTGGTGATAATTTGCAGGAGCAGAATGTGTTTAAATCCTTGCATTTCCAGAATTAACAAAAGCAGCACTCAGAGCAGGACTGCTGTGCTGAAGAGGGGCAGGAAGGGTGGGAGTAGTCTCTGTGCTATAAATCTCCTGACTGTGGGCATGGGATGTGCAAAGACTGATCACTTTGCAAAGGAGTTGGCTGTTCTCAGAAAAGCAGAGCAGGCTTCCAGGCTGAGCCATCGCAGCTGATCTATTTAACTCTTTATTATGCTCACCTTTTCCTTTTAAGAAATTCGTGCATACCCACCCTATCCTACAAATGAGCCTACCTGCTCGTGTAGATAAATAATAGCAATTATCCACCTTGGTGCATTACTCTGACTTTGCCTGTGGCTTTTCCTTGGATCAGATTGAGTTGGATGACTTAATGGCAGCAGACAACAAAAGACTAACAGTTGTTTGGTGGAGTTACTAAGTCAGATAACTGACAAAATGTTTGTATAAGTCAGTTTATAGATTAAGAAAGAAAAAAATTAGATTCTTTTAGACACTTCAAATGTATTTTTATAAACACAAAGTATAGTCATACTAACTATGTACTGTTTCTTTTTCTTTGTAGCAGAGTAAATGCATGGCTCTCCCATAAGCATGAAAGTGGTATCTTTCTTCACTATGTGATTCTTGGTCTGAGTAGCAAGGAGTAAAATGAACCATTTTGTGTCAATGTTAATTTTATAAATTGCATTCCCTTTTCCACAATTCCCATGAAAGAGGTATTCAGCTAGATGAACACTCTTGGAAAATTTTAATAGGACCCTTGAAATCTGTTTGAGTTCACCTTCTTTAAAAAAAATATTTCTAGTGGAACCTGTGAAAGTACTATAGATTCTTATGCCTTAAAGGCATTTTTTCCTCTGTACATGATGGTGAGGTTTCACTCGTATAATATATGGGTCCTGAAAATATTCTCTTTGTTAAATTGTAAATCATGCTTAGAAGTATGTGAGTTGGGCTTTTTTTGTTCATTTTGTATGACTTTTATTATTATTTTTGACCAGTGTTGATATGATTTTCATAGCATACAGTTTCATGGCATACATAGTTTCAAGCAACAACTTTCCCTTTGTTATTTTTTTTTCCAGTCCTTTCCTGGCCCAAGTCTTGAAAGTGAAGATTTTAACATACCTCCTATAACTCCTCCGTCATTGCCTGACCACTCTCTGGTGCACTTGAATGAGATTGAGTCTGGGTACCACTCTCTGTGTCATCCCATGAACCACAATGGCCTCCTTCCATTCCACCCACAAAACATGGATCTACCTGAAATTACAGTTTCCAACATGCTTGGCCAAGACGGGACACTGCTTTCCAATTCCCTCTCTGTGGTAAGCACTTTTAGTCTTTCCCTTCTGTTCTGTTTTAAGTTGAAAGTCGTGAAAATACAGACCTGTTTGAAATCCTTTGCAGAGGCCAACACCTGTGCCACTCAGATTTTGGAGTGCCCTGGCCTGACTCTGGGTGTTACATTGCATTCCCTGTGTCAAATCCTCCCACCAGAGGAGGTGGGGCAGGGATTTCCAGCTGAGTTCCTCAAAGCCAGGATGTTGCCTTCTGCCGCCTTGGGCAGAACTGTTCCTGCTTTACAGGGATGTAAATAATGACAAAAAGAGGCTCAAGGCTCTGACTTCTACTGGAGCAGAGTTTGGATCCAGATGGCCGTTGTTCTGTATTTGTCTGATGAGGCTCTTTCCATTCTCATTTGCATGTGCTGAGAGATGTACAAAAATTTAATATCTCCTTTCTTGTTTACTGCACGTTTGGAAAACAGCAAATGTTATTTCTGATTCTAGGCCAAATCTTACAGCCTTTTTACAGTTCCCAGTCCTTAGCCAGCCAGAATCCAATTGAAATGACTGGACAACTTGCTTATAAAGTCTGTCAGATAGTCATTATGGTCGTAATCTTGTGAAGCCTGATATAAATCACTTCTTTGAATGTTAAATTGCTTGCAACAACTGCAGAGCTACTTTACATGTTACATTTTCAAGTGGGATCTACAATTAATTAGTATACTTCTTGTACAGCAGCTCCAGACAGGATTATTTCACATTGATGTTCAATTCTAACCCAAAGAGTTAAAAATCCCATGGAAAAGGATGGAGCCTGACATTGCATGCATCCCATGGCACTTAAAGCCCTAGGTGGGCTAGATGGGCTGCCCAGGAGCTGCAGATCCCAAGATCTTATCCCAAGGATAAGAATCTGTTTTTCCTGGAGATAAAGTGTCTGGGCTTCTCACCAAAAGTTCTGCTCTTAGGAACTGAGGCTGTTTAGGTTTCCTAGCTTGCTAGCTCCTTACAACATTATCTAAAAAACATAAATCAGTCCTGGGAACCTGAGAGCTGGCACAACACATGGAGGTTTGGAGAGTGAGTGATCTAGCCTCTGCTCCCCATCAGCCCCTCAGAGTAATAGCCCCAGAGCCAGGGACCATGGTGGCTGGAAAAGACTTAGTTTATGACAAAAATGTGCCTTGTCACACGGTTTCATTGCAACTTAATTAAAATAAAGCTACCTTGATTTTGAGGACCTATGCATTCCCTTTGAAGTTGTCCAAAAAGCAGAGGGTACAACTCTTGGCTTCTTATGTGTTGCACAGTTGTTATTGATTTACTAGGATGTTGCACACTTTGTGTTTGAGGTCAGAATCTGACCCCGGGGTTATGTTCAATAATGGGAGGAGTGGGGGAGAGGCAGATTTATATACAGAAATATAAATGTACTCTATGGAAAGATTCTATATTTTCCTTGCATGTCTACAAAGCTGATGGCATGCATTTAAGAGCTTGAGTGAAATCTTGTGTGGTGTTCTGAGAATCAGAACTATGAAAGGACTTGAAAAAGTAAGAGAAACGCTTGACACTCTAGTCAAGACAGACAGTATTTCATTGAATTGACCTCTTTTGAGCCATGGTTATGGCTCAGAACTATGCATTCTTTTAAGCTGTGATGTTTCACATTAACCTTTTGCAACAAGCTCTGAACAAAGGGCCTTGAGAGTGCGTAGATCATCACAGTGAATAATTGCATTGAGGACAAATACAAAGAAGCTGAATAATATAACTAGGCAATTTTGCTATTGGAACTTAGTGAAGATCAGAAGAGATGAAAATCAGATGTCAAGAAAATGCGTGCTAAATTTTGACAGTAAGTTCAATAAATAAAGCATGATCCTTGCAGTGTCATGTGCTAAGTCAACTGTTACCCCTAACTTGCATGCCCTTTTTGCACAAGAGGGCCTCTTACCTAGCAGTAGTTTTAACTCAAGCTGGCTTGTCTGTGCAGGGGATGAAGCTACAGCTCATGGTAGTACAACTGGTAGGATGTTAACACCTCGATTTCCTACAGTTCAAACACTGTTTGGCAGTACAGCTCCTCTGATTTGAATTTGATAACTTAAGAGAAATTAACTTGAGGGAAATAATTTAACTCTTCAATGGATTCAGTGACTTTTCCAGTGAATAGAGTGACCCTACTGTTCTTTTGACTTTGCACCAATGATGAAAAACAGGGGGTTTTGTAGAGTTAACATTCTTTACTTAGTTTTGAAGCTTTTCTTTTTAATCCAGAACATTTAAGATTTTTTCTTCAATATGACTCTTTTCTTGTGCTATTACTCATCTCCAAGTTTCCTTTTTACTATCTCATCAAACTCTGATCCATTTAACATGTTCTTGTCTAAATCACTCCTCTATTGCCTCATATAGAACATAATTTGTAAGTTTCTCCAATCTATCTAAACTCTTGGTTCCATATAATTTCTTGTATATCAAGTACCGTTTATTGTATTTGGAAACCATGTGTCTCACTTCATTTTTCAGGGCACTAACGGGTATTTTTAGAAAAAATATTCTTAGCAACAAATCTGTTGGCTGTTCTCTATCCCTAATTAATTTCACATCTTCAGCAAATTTTACTTACATTGGGACAAATTCAGCTGCATTGCAATGTGCCTCTGATTGAATGTGGTTATTTCTTTACTTTCAACATCCTTCTCTTTAGCCAGTTTTTTAACCCGTGTTGGTATTTTAGCAATAATACCTTTTTTGGGGTCTGTATTAGAACTAGTGAGTGTTTTTCAGTTTGTGTTTTTACAGCCAAAGCATTAATTAATGCTACCCAAATGTGAGAAAGGAATATCAGTGAGCTCAGAAACAGTTGGAAAATAGTTCATACACTAAGTATAGTGTTTTTCTTCCATCTCAACTACCAGATGTTTTCAGATGAGGATTTCTGTGATTTTGGACAGATTGAAAATTGAGGATGTACCCTTCCTAAAACCCCTTCAAATCTCCCCCCATCAGAAGTCCCTGTTTCATACTGTGCAGTGCTCCCTCCAAGCTGCAGATGAAATCCCTTTCAGTAAGGATGGCAGGATTTACCCCAATCTCTGTAAGAATTCTCCTCTGTAGAAGTGCTTAAACACACACAATAGGAGCCCACTACCAGCTCAGTGAATTGGTATTAGGGATCAGCTTCTTACAGTCTTTTTACACTGTGGGAATTCTTTATAAAAATTTTTACACTGCTGGGAGATGGAAATTTCTCATTGCCATTGACTGTGTCTTAAATTTGGAATTAGCCTTCTTTGAAGTTCTTTTGATTGATTGGACTTTCATATTGCACACCCACTATTAAAAAAAAAAAAAATCAAACAACAAAACCGCTAAAATTTTTCCTTCTCATTATTCTGCTGTCAGTTCACATATTTACTCCTTTGTTTGGGTATTTCTGTTTTTCTTCTTAGTTGACATACAGACATATACACATGCACATGCATGCTAATTTATATCATGCTGTCACATATGGATTTCTTTTGATGCTCATTATATCTGGATATCAGGGGCTCAGAAGTCTCCAGAATTTGTGCTGAATGTGAGTCACGGTGGTATTAACACATGGTCCAGCCCCAAAATGGGAGCCCTCTAAAATCCTGATTCAAAATGGACATGACTTCTATTCCTGCTTCTTAATTGGATCCAATTTGATACAAATAGAACTGTTTGTTTAATGAAAATGTACTTATGGTCCTGTAAAGATGTTTGTTTCTATATAATGGAATAGGTATCCCTTCCTGGTTTTCTACCAGTTGAAAACCGTGTGGGTTTGGTTCGGTCCCAGTTGAGGCTTGACCTGCCATCCTTTCTCTGTTGGTGTGAGTTTTCCTGAGATATCCCAAAGGATATTTTCAAGGAGCACAAGAGTTACCTTTCTAACATTTGCAAAAAAGTTCCTGTTGTATGAGAATGTGTATTTATCTGTAAAAATGCTTTTGGATGTGTTCTACAAAATGAGGTTTTCTGTGTATCAATAAAATTATAGACATTCCAGCTTCTTTAGTATATCCTATAGATGATTGGTTTTTCTGCAAGAAACTAGGGTTAAAAATCACAGTGCTGTTTTTACATAGTGGAAAAAAAAAAACCCCACAACCTATTTTTGGAATGCTTTCATTTGTAATCTTGTGCTGATCTTTTTGAAAATGTGGCTCATGATGGCTAACTATAGAAAATTTACAAGAAAGATATAAAAGATTTCAGTTTCTTGAAATGCTTCAAATTTCTGGGTTTTAGGTTTAAAGTGGAAAAGATGTTAAAAGACAATAAAATCATGGGGTTTAGTTCCCAAATGCTCTACTTGTGCTGGCAGCAAAAGCCAGCATAATGTATATACTTAGGTTTATTGTCGTTTTTAGTATACAGTCAAGGCACACTTTGAATTCAGAGGCTACTGTACAACTGTTTTGACAACCACCACATCAGTAGGTAATGTGCAGGACATACGAAACTGAAGCAAAAATGTTTCTTTAGGTCTATAGGGAGTGCAGTACATCAAGGAATTCAGATGTATTAGAGCAGCATGAATTTCTAATATGTTGCTCTTATGGAAAAGACCACTGGCATATTGAATAATGCTGCTTTCAAAGCAGAGCAGAAAATGTGATTACAGACAATTTCATTGCTGTTTTTAAAATAAATATTTTTGAAATCTTGGGGTGTTTTATTTCATGTAATGCATAAAATATGTAACACTGTGCTAGAGCTAAAGATCTTCTAGGTCACGGAAGAGTAGATGATGTCAGCTATAATTATTCAGATGTGGAATAATAGAAGCATTAGTTTAAAATAAAATGCATGTCACAAAGGCCCATGTCCTTATATAAAAAAAAGCAATAAAAAGCTGCTTTTTTTTTTTTTTTTTGCACACTTAGACAGAAGAATAAAGGCAATGAACAATTATTTAACATTATGCCCCAATTCATCAAAGCCGGAAAAATTACATTACACTTTTTCATGAATTATATTTTTTAGATATGCAACCCATGAGAGAGTAATATCTTTAACAAAATGTGGCATTGTGTAACACGGAAGAAAGCAGACAACTACATTTTTTTTCCCCATTTTTAATCTCAGGTAGAATGAATACAGTATTTCTTATTCACAGTACAGTTGCTAATAAATCCAATAAAGAAGACTCTTGTTGTTGTACCTGGGATGCATTTAAGAGTTTTTATTTTTACTAGTTTCATACATGTTAGTTTAAATTCAGTATTTGTGACTCATCTCAAGTATGACCTATACAGCTGATTCTTTTTTCTTGCACCTTTAAGCATTAGTGCAAACTACTGAGTCAAACAGAAATTCATTACTTCTGATGAACAAGATGAATAACTTTCATAACAAAAAAAAGAAAAAAGATTTGTGTCTCCTAACCTAAGTGTTGAGATTTGAGTCATGTTTGGATACGTTTTTCTAGCTTGTATTGCATGCCAGTTGCAGCAGATACATTTTGTCTCTGGTGAATACTTCGCATTTGTGCCTCATTACCAGTCTCTGGTCTTCAGTTTACGTCAAAATTTACTGTTATGCTACACAGACCTGCTGCTACCCCAAATTTTATTGCAGTGAGTTATTGCCATCAGAACCACCAAATCATAAAGCTAAGGTCATGGAACATCGTGTATTAAAGTTGTTTGGTTTTTTTTCTCTTATTAAGCAACTTTGTATTCTTGCAGGATATCTTTCTTTTCCCTAAAAAAAACCCAAAAAAACAACAAAACAACAACAGAAAAACAACACCATGGTTTCCAAGCTGTTTTTTTTTTTTTTCACTGAAATAAGCCTTGTGTGGAAAAAGGTTATGATAGTTAACGTATGTTTTGTCAAACAGACTAACCAGCTCGTGTTCATCAGCATAACTCTATTGTCTCTAGTAGAATTACGATGATTTATTCCATCAAGGGCTCTAGGATGTCATTTTTATCTTTCCCTTCTTCTGATGTCTGCTCCACTCTTTTGTCATCAGAAAGACAATAGAAAGGATATGTAGAAGAGCTGATCAAGGTGTAATTTGATCAAGGTTTTATAAATACCTGAATATTGCATATCTGCTACTAGAAGGCTCTTTACTGTGGTACAAAAAACATCTGATGTCAGAAATTACAGCCATATAAAATCAGAGTGGAAATAAATCATGCATTTTAGCAGTGATAGAGATATGCCATTTAGCTACAGCGTACTGTGGGAGGTGGTTGGTTCTCTGCGCCTGAGGGTTAAATTCAAATGGGGCATCTCTCAAAAAAAGATGTGCTCTATCTGGGACTGGACTTACAGACCCCACACTGCAGCAGGGGGACCAGAAGCTTCCCATGGGTCACCTTGTCCCTGGGGTGCTCTCAGCAGTACACATCCATCCATGCATTCATGGACGGGTCGACATTGCTGGTACCACCTTAGCTGGTAGCACCTCTACAGTTTTTCCCTCCCAAGAGAACATCGTCAGAGTAAAAGAAAGCACTCAGTGACTGCAGGCTATTGATGGACCCCACCTTCTTCAGGTCAACTAGGACAAGAGTTCCTGTGAAAGTATTTGTGGAGCTTTTTTTCCTGGTCTTAAAGTAGTATCTGGTAAAGTTATACTTTGTCTCTAAGTACTAAGAGCTTACCTTAAAGATAGATCAAGTAAATATTTGCACAGAACTGTAGGAAAATATTTGTACACCAATGACCAGAACTCTTTTTAGAATAATTCCAGGTCTCATTTTTAAAATTGAAAATGAAGCTGTTGATTTACTGTCAGCTGGGAAATACAGCGTCCTGCTTATTTGAGTGTGGTGGTTGAGACTCCATGTGGATCACGTATTTCACAAACTCAGTCAGAAAACAACTTCAGCATAATTTCAAGAAGAAATAACAAGGTGGCATATATTTTATTTTTGAAAACAGCCCTCTATAGAAAATGCTTTGGTGACCCTTTTTCACAGTGCTTGCCCATTGTCTGATAGGAATTTATTTGCTACATAAAACAAGTAAGAAAAAGAAATAAGTTTACTTGTATTAATTTTTGTTTCTTAGACTTTAACCAGATAGACACAGGCTAAGACATGATGAATGTGGTACAGAGAGAAAGACTTCAGTTGTGGGTGGTAGATTATACAACACCTCACATGTGAAGTACTCACAGGAGTGATTAATGTAGAAGTAGCATCATAGCTGCAAGTGTCAAACAAAACAGATAATAGAGTATGCAAATAGAGGAAACATAACTCTCAGAAAATGTCAGAAAATTCAGGGGTTTCAGCAGCAGAGATTGTTGACTTTAATCTGCTGCTTTTAACATCGCATGTAGTTGTCGAGAGCAGCACGATAATGAAATGTTTCTGAAGAATTCATGTTTCTGAAGACTCACACTTGGGCAAAAAAAAATCTTAGTGATCTTAAGTCCTGTATATGGAATAGAAGTGAAATGTCTTTCTCAAAAACTGTGAACATGCTTCTATGAAGACAAAAAGGAAGGAGAAGCCCACAGTGCAGATAAAAAGGAGGGCTTTGTGCATCAGGTGGAGTAGCCTCTATTTCCACCTGTTTCATAATTAAAATGCATGAATTTGGATCCCTTGAAACTCAAAAGCAGCTGAGAAGACTGCACATCCCTCATGAATTTCTACTGCATTCACCATCTCATCCAAATTTTTTCAGGAGTGGAGAGGTGTTTGGACAAAAGCAGCCCCGCTACAGAATGTTCTGTCTTAACCCAAGGTGCCATGTGCATGCTGGAAGTTCAGCTGTGTCACCTGCTAGAGTGTGAATTCTCCTCCTTCAGTCTTGCATATGTAGAGTCAGAGATGTTTAGCTAAATTTTTTCTTCATTTTGAGGGAAGAAGCACATTTTTGGCTTTCCAAGTTGAAGGAATTTAAATGGTCCAATTAATAGTCTCATGGGTTTTTTATCTGTTTTAGTCGTTTTTACAGAGTTTTAAATATCACTGTTTGAGTTTACCAGTGACTTTTTACACGAAGAACGGAAGAAAAAAATTGTACATGGTAGTGTTTTGAGACTTGAAGAAATAATCAGAAGTAAAACATTACTCATTTGTTATTTTTATCCCTTTTTCTTCCACAAGGCAATGAAGAAATGCTAAAAGTGTAGAGATGTCTACCCTTCCTAGTCCTTTCAATAACATAAAGATTCATTTTTAATTGATGTTTGCTCCTCTGTCCTTCCTTCCACCTCCTCTTCATTTATACAAGGCCTGTACCGAGGCTCTGTGTAAATGCCATGTTGGGATTCCCTGTGGGCAGCACGTAAATCTTTCACCTCCACTGCTGCTGTGATGCTGTACTTCAGCCACATGCACCTGACTCTGTAGCCTCACTCACACGCTCTTGAGCTGCACTTTTGGCATGTTGTACATGCTGTTGCCTTTATATTTGAACACTAAAGATATGAAGATGAATGTCCTGAATTCATTTTCTGTGGATATCATGGATGGATGCAGTCACAAAGAAAGGACTTAAGGTATAGAGTGGCAGCAAAAATCATTATGGAGTGAGGAACACCTCTAAGGCATGCTAATGCATATCTTTCAGCTACAAAATCCCCACAACGACTGCTTTTCATCTAAAGTGAACAAAGGAATTTCAGTTTATCTTACATATTTTCAGGTTGTATCCAAAACTCCTCTTTCAACCAACATGCAGGGACATAAAATAGTCAAAGGAGATGTTATAGGTGGTGACGGGCACTCTGTGTGCCTGCCCTGACCTGGAGCTGATGCAGACTGCAGTGCTCAGAGTACATACACATATACCTGTGTACCTGGACACACATATATACACATATAGGAACATTTATGTGTCTGTAAATGTATATGTAAGTAGGTATCACTCTGTCAGTCACTGAAGCCCTCTGCTGGAAAGGGGGTGCGGCAGACAGGATGTAGCATCTGCAACATCTCCCTTCTCCCCATATTGTGGATCCACGTTGTTGTTAAACAGAGACTGAAACTAGAGCCAAATTATTGAAGTAGATGTAATATTTAATTAATTTACTGCACATGACTGCATTATACAACTTTTTTACCAAATCCCTGAGTTGTAAGTGAGGTTAAAGTGCCTGACAGTAACTTTAATGATGGCTACTTTTGCTGATTGAGTTAATGAAGGAAGTAGCCTTGTTGCTAAAGTGAGATATGGCATACCTAATGGATAACAAGATGAAACAACTCCATATCACATCTTCAAAATTCTGCTTCCTGACAGTAGTAATATTGGGCTATATGTGCCTTCACTTCATCCTTACAAAAATGATCTACACTGAAAAAAAACCCTTAAAACTAGATAGTCTGGTCCTTTAACCAAAAAAAAAAAAAAAACAAAAAAAAAACCCTGTTCATGGAATATTTACAGGATCAGGCCCTTGATGAGAATGCAATATTTTTTTTTTTTATTTGGAGATGGGAATTCCTTCTAATACATTTTAAGATTACCTTCATTCACACATAAAGAATTTCAGAGATTAACTCACTAACTAAGCTTTAGTTTCCAGCCCATGCCCTAATACTCAAGTGTGGGATCTCAGTTTAATGAATTTTATGACACTCCCCTTTCTTATGTAGTAGCATAAAAAGTGTTTAGTGCAATAGGCTTAGTCCTTGTCTGGTTATTAAGTGCAGCTTAAGTTGCCTGACAGAAAATATATAGTGTAAAATAACTACTGGCAAAACTTTTAGAAGTTATTTTTTGTACACAAAACAACTGAAGGCATTTGAAAAATAATGCCAAGTGGCACTCTGTTCTTCTGCAGCATCTTTCTTGTACCTTGAAGTGCTTTGCAGTCACTAATTAGCTAAGAAGGTAGTTTACTCATAACATTGCAAATAGATGTTGCCATATCAGTCCCTCCTATCTGTCAAGTACTATACTGAAGGAGAGAAAAACATTTCCTTTATTAAAAAGCTAGTAAAATTTAATTCACAATATACAAAGACAAATTAATCCCAAGTTGAAAAAGAAAGATCTCAAAGGAAGAGGAAGAAAATTACTATGTAGGAGGACCTGTAATAATGAAAGTGTTACCAGGAGCTGATTTCATGTTTGATGCTCAGTAAAACAAAGGTGGTTAGCAGTGTGGTGAGAGTCAGCTTTCAATATTAGAACTAGCAGATGTCCTCACATGTAATAAAAGCAGGACTTAACTGCCATGTGCTACACATCTAATATAAAGCTTTTACAGTGACTGCATATTATGGTAGATGAAACTTTTAAGCTCTCAAGCAACCTGGAAGTGATACAGCAACCTTATTTAAGAGCCACGAAAATGATGCGGGGATTGCTTTGCTTGTCCTTGAAATGCAGTCAGCTCTAGGGAGAAGTGAAGTATCTGTTTAACCACAGAGTGTGATGCTCCACTGCCCCAGATTCCCAGTCAAGCCCTTACGGGCCGGTTCCATAGCACACGTGTTTCTTCTCACTTGTCATCAGCTCTCATGAATGCAGGGAGAGGAAAACTCACAACAGGGAAGTTCTCTGCCCAGGGCCTGCCCTGTGTAATTTTAATTGTGGATGGCACTGTTGCACTGACTTCATCGTTTGTGGCCTCTGCTTCTGAACTACATTTTAGGAGCTCTGTAACTGACTGAAAACCTCAGTGGGATTTGCAGAAATATTCTGGCCTAATATTGATCCTGTCCTACTCTAGCAGGAGCTATCCCAGAGTTTTGAAAGAAACCGAATTAGCCCTATAACAGATGCTTTCATTTGTTCATAAATTGTGAGAATTTAGATTTTACATTATATCAAATTAAAGGTTTGTCAACAAAATTGTTTTGTCAATTATGATCCACACTCATAATGCCATCATAATTCTGAAACATTTTTCTTTGTAATATTTGGAAAATCAGTGCAAGCTGTAACAATACTGAAGAGAAAAATCATGATCTAATGTCCTGTTTTAAAACAATTTTTATTGTTTTGATTATCATATAATTAAAGACAATAAGCTGCACAACAGAAAAAAGTCACATGAGTAATCTGACCTCTTAGATCCTGGCTCAGTGCAGCCTTAATGTTGTGTTACTTACCAAATCACAGAAACTGATCCAGAGGGAACTGTAATGTCCCTTAATGTAGTCCAAGATAGGATCCTAAAAGGTCATCTCACTGAAAGCAGGATACTCCATAAGTTCGTAATTTCTGACAGATGTTTATCCAACTTATTTTTTAGAGAATTAATCTAGACTCCTCAGGCAAGCTCTGGATAGAGGTTCTCACCCTTAAAAAAAAATCACCATACATAATACTCAGCAGGCAGTGGAGGTTAATGAAGACCATTTAATGTTTTCAATTGTCTGTTATTTATTTTTAAGGTGTGATTGTATATACGTATATATTTATATTTATTAAGTGTATATTAATCTAAGAGTGTTTGATAGGTAATAGATGTTGATGGAACAGCTAGGAAATAAATAATCAAGAAGATGTATATTAACTCAGACTGTTTTGGTTCATAGCTGACTTGACCATTTAAGAAACAGTAGAAAAATAATCAGCTTTTCCCAAATCTTATTAGCATATAATCATGATCCAGACTGTATTAGCCCATAAACTACACTAACCAAAATAACTCTTCTTGAAGGTTCAGCTATAGTGTTATTTTATGAAATTGTTTATGTGCATATTTTAAATATTATATTTATTTATCATCTTCCATTACTTAGAAAGTTAGGCTGAAGGAATGGATGTTTATGATACTTAAGGAATGTCACCGCAAGTGATGGGATAAAAATAAGCAGTGGGTGTCGGTTGGGAAAAAACCTTTTAATGGCATCTGAATAGTCTGCCAGGTAGTGTTAAAGCACTGGAACAGGAACGTATGGGAAAATCCTGCACTGGCTGAGAGGTGGGTTGGGTGATTTAATAGACCTTTCTTTGAGATGTAAGTTCTGTAACTGGTTGATACATACACTAGTGTTCAGATATTTGGACTCGTTTCTTGTTTGTCTGGCAAATTGTTTCTTGTGAAAGGTTATAAATTACAACAAATAGACTTTGCAGAAGATGAGCTACATGATATTCTTGGAAAGAGTTTTTCAGCTGATATCCAGACGTTAATGCCAAAGCAGAAAAACCCAATAGAGTCCTAATCCCATGGCTTTGCTTGAGTACAGTGCTAGGACGGTTCACTGCCATAAATAATATTTACATTGAATAGAGTCTTTTGTATTCTAAAAGCAATTTAGGATAGAAAAGATAAAACAGAGAAACGAATGTTATTTACTTAGAAGAATTTTTTGCCTTCTGATATTGCAACAAGGAATTCACTGCTAGGGATGGAGGGAGGGACGGGGAAAGAAGGGAAAGCAAGCATTTATAAAAATGTTGATGTAGTTATAATTAGATCCATTTTAGAACCAAAAGTTTTATGCAGAAACTGACAGAAGGATACACAATAATTATAGTTTGCTGACAAGCTGAATAGAGTTTCCTTTTTTTATCTTATGGTTTTAGGAAACCAAACTGTAAATAAATATGCAGTTTGACAGATTGTAATTGCAATCAGCAAGGCGTCTTTTCATTTAATCAGATAGTGTTATTAAAATGGGGTTACAATTAAACATTTTATAGTGTGACGTAGAACTCTATTAAAATTCTCCAGCAAACAGTAATTTGCATTTGATGCTTCTGCAACCAATTTCCATTTGCAGAAACGTTATTGGTTGTGACCTTCCAGTAGTTAGGTCTCAGTTTGCTGTTCTCTTCCTACTTTGATACATGATATTAAGTATTCTCTTTCTTTACCTCACTGTGAAGCTTAAAAATTAATTTTGTATTATTTTATTGTATTATTTTTTACCCTTGTTAAACCTGCATGACACTGGCCAAAGCAGCTTTGCACCACTGGAAATGTGGAATTACCTAAGCATAAATTTTATTAACTTTAGAAACTGTAATTTTTTTATCCACTGTAAACATGTGGAAATCTGCTATTTATTCCCATAGTTTTGATAAAATAAGTAGAAAAATATAAAGTCAGAAGTGGTTCAGTATTCTCCTTTTTAAGGCATTTTCAGGCTTTAACTTCTCTCTGATATCATCACCCTCTAAGAAGTGAAAAAAGAGCAAGAAGAATCATTAGGGGACACAATTTTTGGGCCATTCTTCAGGTACATGTAACCTCACTAATGAAACTCCACATAGAAAATGTTTGGAGCAAAGGGAATCAGTGATTTGCATTAGCAAAGAGTGAAAGTCTTTGAAAGTGAGACAGCAAAGCTACGGTTCCTTTTACTGTGGAGGACATTTCTGGAGGAAACATCAGTGGTTTAAGAAAAGTCAACATTTTCCTTACTGGAAAATAATCAGGCAGTGGTTTTAAAACATACATTCTTGGTTCTTGTCACTAGTAGTTGACAAAGATAAAAATAAGGAGGGAAAGAGAAGAAAAAAAAAGTAGGAAAAGTCAAGTGTGCTTTCTTTTTGTGAAAAGTGAAGTTGTATGAATACTTGAGCAGAAGAAAAAATGTAAAGAAATCATTTGTTCTGACATACTATGTATTTATTTTAAGTTTGCACTATCCTTTACTTGGAACCTCTTTATTCTCTCCTACTTTTACTGTTACAACTGTGTGTTGGTTTCCCCTTGTGCTGTTCAACAAGTACAATCACTGCAGAGCAGGCTGATGCACAGTCTCTGACTCCACACTGCATGCCCAACAGTTTTCCTCTCTTCATTTGTGTGCATATGTGCTTTTTCCTACAAATAATTCCCCTGAGGTGTAGCTTTCAAAAAGTTTGTCAGAGATAGAGGTCTTCCACCTTCATGCCACATGGTTAAAGAATCGTATTGCCGTAACACTCAGAAATTTGGTGGTCTCATAAAAATACAGCAGATTAACAAAGGAAATTTTAAATTGCACCTCAACCACATCTGATAGGATAAGCAAAAGGGTTGACTTTGCTCTTTCTTTCCAACGTCAAAACAAACAGGGCTATAAGAGTTCCCTGACTGGGCCTCCCTGCACAACACAGGATTACTGCCTGTGCATCTTCAACACAAATTTGAGGTCACCCGCCTCTGGTAGATTGTAAATGATTGAGGAAGAGAACTTAAAATATTGCTTGTCACTGAGCATTTCCAATGACAGGCCCACACATGTAAACAGGGAAGTGACATTAAAAACATGCATAGGAAAAAAAATGTAACCAGATTCTCTCCAAGGCTAATTGCTTTTTTTTCTAAAATAAAGGACACATATATCTAATGTTCAAAACAAGGAAAAACTAATCCACATCTGGCCTGCATATAGTGGCTTTTTTAAGCGCACATCACATGGTGTATATAGGTATGAAGGATAACGTAATCAGGGTAAGAAATGCAGGCTGAACCCAAAGAAACAGATCCATCTTAGGGTTTTGTTGTGCTATACATTAAGGCACCATCTGAGCACTCAATCTTACCTTATAATGTCTTCACTATTTATTTGAAAAATACAGATCTAATTGTGAAATTTTACTCATACAAGGGCCCCCTTGGCTGGTATAAGGAAGTATTTCTCAAGAGGAAGAAAGGCCCGAAACAACAAGGTGGCAAATGTACATAATATTGGACATTTGCATTCAGCTGAAACCTGAGGTTTGCTTTAATAATACAGAGAGAGATGCCTGGTCTAGCACACGTGCCTGTCTTTGAATCTCATGTGTTTTAAAAACAGGGAAGTTGCACAGGATATATGGTTTCTTCATTGTGTTTTTTTGCATTTTCAGTTGTGTACTATATATTTGCACACCACTCTGCCTTACAATCAAGCCTGTTTCATTACTTCCAATTTTTACCACTGGATTTTGTCACTCTTGCTGAAAATTTTAAGACATTTTCCTCCAGACTCATTCTTTTTTTCTTCCCCTCAGATTTATTTACTACCTTTAGAAGTAGAAAAGTCCAATTTCAATCATGTTAGAAATAGCTCATTTTAGACAAGTACGTGCTGCTCTGCTTACAAAACATATATGAGTGGAATATGCAATTACCACAACTCAGTTTCCTGCCACAGAAACATTTCAGCATTATAGCATTACAGAAATAGAATGACATGCATAATGAAAGATTTCAAGATTCACCCAAGGCATTTATTCTCTTCACCTTAATGTTCTCAGCAGTAGCAGAGTATCCATTAAAAGGTACGATGAATTATGGTTGCTTAGCAACCGTGGGGAGCTTGTAACAGCACCAAAGAATGAAATGGCTGGTTGATAAAATGAATTTTCTCTGAGCATTAGCCTGTTGAAACTGCCTTTTCTTGTGGAACATAAAGTGCATTTATTTGTCTCATGCATTTTTTATTAGAAAATTATTTGAGTTCCAGAGACTTGAATCGTTTTGCTACAGGAGATATTTGATTTTAATGTGTTGTACTAAAATAAGTAATAAAAGACATTTTCTTCAAAGTAAAGACACCAAGGAAACCTAGGTAGCTCCTTTTGAAGTTGGGAAAAAAATATTATATAAGGTATGTCATTACTCATTTCTAATTAAGAATGACATTAGCTAGGACTTAAACTTCAATTTTACCTTTGAGGGAAAGTTTGAGACAGTTAGCCAATATGCAGTGACAAAAAGAAGAGGTTTGGAATTGATCTCATGGAGTCATCATGAGTGAAGTAAGTTTTCCTTCTCTCTTCCCAGATGGTATGGTAGTCACGTCACAGAGAAGGTCAGAAGTGGTTGCACATTCATATCTAGCATTCATTACTTATTTCTGTGCTAAAAGTGTGCTCATCATAGGCTTCCATCCAACAGTGAGGAGATGCTTCACTTTCCACTGAGACTTTATGGGCATTCAACAGCAGTCAGATGAGCATTTGGATGAGCATTTTTGGCAGAAAAGGGTGTTGTTGGAAAATGCTGTAACAGTGAAACCAGAGTTGAGGCAAGGGGAAAGTATCAGTTGCATTTAAGCTTTTATTGCCAATATTTTCTGAGAATTGGGCCTGTATGGTCAGGACATGAGACAAGGGAGATCAAAAGAGAGTGAGACCTGCCCATTTTAAAATATCCAGAACATCCGTCTGGATATATGAGACCAAATCTTGGGCTTCTACACAACATTATTTAGATGAAGAACTTAACCTTTTGCTTTTGTACTCCGTAAGAATGCCAAATGATTAGTTATTATCAGTTAATAGTTTAGTCTTTCTTGTGAGACTCAAGACAATGTAATAATTGCTCTTTCACAATTTAGTAAAGGTCTTTCAAAGGCTTCAGACCTTATTTTACTGTTGAAAATAGTTCTACCGACTCCAGTGTGAACATCTGAGTGAGAAGTGACCATAACCCTGCTCCTGCATGATGACTCAGTAGATCATGGCCTGTTGAGAGTGTCCTGGGCTCTGAGTGAGTCCTTGGTGCAAGCTGGAGTCACTGTTGGCTTTTCTGGCAGCCCTAACGAGGTTGCGTGGGTGCAGATTGCACAGTGAGTCCGGGTGGCAGCTGAGAGGAATATCTGGGGAGCCAGGGCTGTGGAGAAGGCCTTCTTGTCTTAGAAGTGTATCTCAAATTCTGGACTGAAGCTAGAGCAAGAAAGCAAACCTAAAAGTCAGGATGAGATGACTCATTTATGTCTTACCTACCTGTCAGGAAAGAATCAGTGTGAGAC
Organism: Daphoenositta chrysoptera; assembly: GCA_013397915.1. Lineage (NCBI taxonomy): Eukaryota > Metazoa > Chordata > Aves > Passeriformes > Daphoenositta > Daphoenositta chrysoptera. Next base: position 649,416 of record VZRO01005941.1, read on the forward strand.
AGCTTTGAAAAAATTGAAGAGTCTTGCAGCGAGCTCCCTTGTCATGGAAATTTTCGACCTGAATTTCTGTCTCCATATGGATTCTGGTGATGCTGCTGAGAGTACTGCTATCAACTGCTCTTGGGAAAGGATGGAACTATTGCAGTTAACATGATAGCAAACGTTGGCAGCCTAACAAAAAACAGATTTTAGTTATGTTGACAACATGGCAACATTTTTTACAGAGCATTTTTTACTGCAAATGAAATGCCCTGGGAGATACATAACTACAGGCAGTGATAACCTTTTTTGGACTAAAATATAATTCTGCTCAAGTGAAAATGAAAGGAAACTGATATTAAGCAGTAAGATCTTGCCTCTTTAAAGTATGTGCTAATAATCAAACATTAAAAGTGAAACTCCGGTCATCTACAAAGGTGCAAATTAAAATTCCAGAGAGAGAGCTTGACTGATTTGTTTAACAAAGAGTTTAATACAGCAGAATCCCACTTGAACATAAAACTATTACACTCATAATAATCCTGTCTAGCTGTTGGGAGATCCAAATTAAAACTCTCACTGATATTTGCTTAAAACTCATAAATTGCACAGAATTAGAGCGTATTGAAGTTGTGTATTTACTGTGATCTTACTGTCTAATAGGTTTTTAACAATTTAAAATGATGACTGAAAATAAGTATTTTCCCCTCAGATGATTCAAGTAGTGTATATTTTATTCCTGTGTTCTAATTTAATACCCACTTGTTTATTAACTTACTAGTGTCAACATGACAAGGCTGTATTGAATGCAGACTAAATGTTCCATTTAAACAGATAATTTATTTTCTTATTAGTATTAAGGTGTTATGAAGAGATTATTCAGTTGAAGTTGGTGGATTAATACTACTTCTCAAGGAGGTATTTTCATGCTCATTTACTATGTTCCATTGTTTCCATTCATATGTATAGAAGAACAGATGTTTGTTTCTTTTCCACTTGTGATTCCAATGATTTAGTAGCAATATTACTTACCATGTTCTGTTCCACTCCTCTGTACCCTCTGGAGGATTTAATTTATGGATTTTTTTTTTTTTTGGTATGAAAGTCTCAAAATTGTATGAACACATGAAAGTCATAGCAGTTTAGGAAAGGAATTGCAGTCCTACTGAACATCTCAAATGATTGGCAAATATTACAAAATTAGAATTTGTGACCTCTTTTCTCCAGCCCAGCTGCAGTGATATATTCAAGTCTTTTAGGTCAGGTGGGCAAGTAGAGGTTTTAAATTTGTTCTTGTCAGGAAGATTCCCCACATTTTAGTTAGGACACATTGCAGATATTGACTTAGAAAAAAAGAATAAATCGGGATTGATAAAGGTAAAATGCGATGAATTAGTAACCTAAGATAGCCACTTCTTTTGCCAGGTTTTGATAGTATGATAAAAATAATCTTGGCATTCACAGTGCAGTCTTTCTTTTGCGAGCCTGATCTAATAAAACAAGAATGTGCACACACCCACCTAAGAAGTAATCATTATTCATGCTTTGTGGGAAAAGGTAGAGTTCCAGGTCTGCAGTTCTTGCTCACAGCTACATTATATAAGCAATTATATTAGTGTAATTTATGAAAATGTACAGTTGTGCCAGCTGGAGAACATAGAGTCAATCCTGTCTGATGCTGCACATCAGCAAGAATTATTGAACAAGTAACTAACCACTGTTGCAGTAAAGCAGTGAGCAAAGTTAAAGGGGTAGAGAGGGCTTATTTTATGAAATGCCCAGACATAAATGGCACCAAAAAAGGACTCAAAGTATGTATTTGTGTGTGAATAAAGCTGTAACCACAAAACTGTTGCAGTGCTTTGGCTGTGGCCCTCTTCCAAAAGAACTTGTTACATCAGAGCAACATGCCTAATGCATTTTTTGCATGAATATAATAAAATCAGGGTGTGATTTGACCAAATGCACTGACATAACCACTGCATACATTTATGTGAATCTGTCAAATGTGAAGCATGTTGCATAAGAGCACTCTATTTCTTGCAGCTCCCTGAATAAATAATGTACATAAGCCTTCTCAGAAACAAAGTCAATAACGAGCTGTCTGGTTACATGTACTTTTGTATGACTTCTGGTTAACTCAAAAGCCCCAAATATGAGATACAGAGCTCTGGAATATGGTGTAGGTTTGAGATGCTCTCTGGGGAACCTTTATCTGCATATAGGGTCTTTTTTAATATGTGACAGTTTTATATCAAGGATAATGATCTTTATATAAGAAGTAATCTAAATACAGTCAAACACATCATGAGTGAACATGGTTTATTTGGTAGAACCGTTTCATAGATCAAATTTTAGATATCTTTCTAGTGGTTACATTAAAAAGGATATTTTTGCTGTTTCTGGCATGCAATGTATCTGTCGCTAAAGTGGAAGGCATGTCACTCTGGTTTTTCTGTTGACACATGCTGCAGTCTGTTGGGAGTGTCATAGCCAAGAAAACCACCTTGTGATATTCTTTTCACTTTTCACAGACATGCCAAGAAATGCTGCCTTCCTGCATTACTAACCAGAAAACATTGGCAAATTCTGGGCAGTGACCAGAGAGGCAGCTAATACATTCTTACTATTCTCATTAGTAAATGAAGAATCCTTAGAAATTTCTATTCAGTGCAATTCTTGAAAACATATATGCTGATTCAGGGTCTTAAGGCCTCCAGTTTTAGTCAAAGATAACTTTCTCCTATCATCTTTACAATTGCTATTTAGGCTTATGCCAAGTCCTTTAAAATATTGGCTAAAAAGTCTAGCCCATTTAGCCATCAGAAGGAGACATATGGTAAAACAAAATCTCAAGCTTGATTCAGAGTATGTGTCAAAAACTGACATAGTGGCCAGCAGCAGAGGAAAAAAAAAAAGAAAAGGCAAAGAAAGTGCCCATGTCAGCTTTGAAAAGCCCCTATTCCAAAACACAGAAAGGAGTTGTGAATGGCATAATGTCCATTTACCTAGGGAGATACTTCATTTCCTTTTAAAATAAGATTGTATTTTCATTTTTCAGCTTAATATCAGTCTGTATATGTTGTGTGCCCACCGTAACAATTTTTTTGCTTAAGTTTCTTAGTTGCCCAAACACTTAAATGTGTCATTTCAAGTAGTTAGATGGACATTCAGCTAATAGGAAATGTAAATCATAGTATTCATCAGTACTTATTCATATACATGCAGAGTAGGAGAGTATCACAGTCAAATATGAATTTACAAGTTTAATGATTGATGTGAATTCTGCTTTCATACTGACATTACCGTCAACGATAATGTGTGTACGTATCTGAAAGTCAAGATGATTCCTTGGGTGTTAGTATAGAAGATCAAGTAAAAATCTGTCATTTCCATTTAAAGATGGAAAAAATAACGAAGAGCATTTAGTGATAATACGGAAGAGGGAATATGAGGTCTTTCATGCCTGATTTCCCAGCCCTGAATCTTCAGGTTTCCAAGCATATGCAATCAGCAAAGCTACCTTTAGCTGAAAAATCATGTTAAGATGTTTTCAGAACAGGTGTTTATCCCCATCCTTAGCCTTACTGCCTACTGCACAAAGTACAGAATGGGGACATGAAGGATTCTTCAGAGAAGTCGTCATGCTTCCACTGCATTTCTGTGCAATTCACATAGTTCCTCTGACAGGGTCACAGTCCAAACTACAGTCAGGTTAAAGTCAACGATGGAAGAAGAGATCAGATTCGGGACTTAATGACTGACAGAGAAAGCTACTCCTAAGTCCTCTAGGTCATGATTCATATCCCATAAAAATATTTGGAAAGGCTTGCAATGCTTCTGATGGCCTTTGAGTTAGACCTTTGTTATGCATATAAGTGCTCTTAGCTTGGTTTTTACTTTTGCTTAAGAAATTTCTGTCTGTGCCTTTGTTTCTCTGTCTGAAATGGGGGAAAAGATGTTTATCTGCAATACCAGCACATAGTGTTTGGAGAGTGCAGTAAAATAGAGTGGTGGGATTAAAAATGCTGTATGTAAAAAGTCTTTTGTACTTAAAAATCCTGTATTATGGATCTCTTGTACAAATAAATTATCTGCTTTACCTTTCTCATTGTGAAGTTAATGCATTTTCTTAACCTTATACCTGTTTGTTTTGTTAGAGAAAGCAGAAGCTATTCTGCTTCTGTATTCTTCCTCAATGCAGAATTTGAGTTGAAGGATTACATTTATTGTATCTGAGTACAGGAAAAAAAAACCACACCACCAAACAATACAGATATAATAAAAAAACTCATAAATTTGTGTCAGTCTCTGCTTCCCAAGTCTTAATTGTGGTTTTCTCATCTTCATTCATTGTCAGTATTTCCAGAGCAGATTGAGATAAATGTGTTTTATCACCAAAAAATTGCAGGTGCACATTCCACTTGGAGGAGGTAGTGGTGAGTGTCTGTGTTAGATAGACAGAATATAAAGGGCCAAAATTTTCCCCTGTGGAGAGAATGGGCTATAAAAGCAAGCAAAAATTTATGCTATGTGTTTGTGTATCTCTGCAATGCTGTGTCCTGATTTATGCCTATGCACTTCTGCTCGTGGGCCATCCCTCCTTTCCTTAGGCTGAATGTGCTGTCCAGAGAATCCTCCTCAAGAGGTGTGCTGGGTTAGGACAGCATAACCAAAATCCTCCTCATTGCTGGCGTGGTTCAAGACTTGGTGCTACAGGTTTATAGTGGCAGCAGTAAGGAGCACGTGGTAGTAAGCAATGCCTGGGAAACGTGGAGACCCCTCAGACTGCTTCATGAGGGATAGTGGTGACCTGCGGGGGAGCACTCTGAGCAGCTGGAGGGCTGTCCAAAATCTATCCTATACTGCTCAAACTCATTCCTGATCCCAGGAGATGTTTTCGTGTGGTGTCTTTTCTCTTAGCTCTTCATACATATGTTTGCTGGAGGAAGTAAGCAGTACTCTCATTTCATTAGTTCTAGAGTTCATAATTTTAGGTTTTCTCCTGATGGTAGCATTTCCCAGGACCCCAGAAAAGTGCAGTAAGGAGAATGCATCAGATGTTGTCCTTCTTTGATTTAGCTTTAATATAACTGCAATAACACAAGTTTTACATGGATGAGGATGGAGAGGCATTTTTCTTTTCTTCCTTTTAGTTTAACTGAAATGTTTTCAACCTCAGTCCGTAGCAGAACTTTTACATTGGCATCAGAATCTTTTATTTATTTTCTTGGTTGTTGAGAAGCATTTGTGCAGTGAGCCAGATTGTTGTCTATTTTGCCACTGGCTTTTCTTCCTGGTGTGAATAAAGATACTTTTGTGAAGATTTTATAGCTCACATGTTGAGACCTATAACCATCCTTCAGTCCTTGTATGTTTTTACAAGGCCACTAAACCATCCACTCCTGGCTGGAGGAGCAGTCCAGTAGCAGGAATTGAGAACAGCCACAGACTCGTTTGCAAAGACTGGACATCAGCAGAGTGCCAAGTGGAAAGTTTGTTTTGCTAGAAATGTATCTGGACTTAGCAGCAGTACAGAGTTAGGTAAATTTTGGCTCGTGTTCCTGCCAGATAGAGATTGATGTGATTTGCACTGCTTTAATCATTCTGGAGGTAACCTGGCCAGCAGGTTGTGTGCCATGTCTTGAATGGATGAAAATTCTCATTATGTGCTATAGAGCTTGTGTTGGCCACTAGCAGTTGTTCTGTTCTGTGCCAATTTATGCTTATCAAGTGTTATGCCTTGACTTGGGATGGTTCAAGGAGTCTTTGTGAGATGTAATTTCATAGCCATGTGAAAGACCTGGGGTTTGTTCCAAAACATACACATCAGCTGGATCCAACTAGAACCAGCTAAGCATTTTCTACTGGCATTTCTAATAGAGATTCTCTCATTTTTAGAAGTTTTTAAGCATATTTTCATGACTTTTTGAAGACTTCGGTGCTGGTTACTTAGTTGGTGATTTCTTTGTTAGCATGTGCAAGTGTTCATTTATACTTTTGGCATCCTTATTTTACCATTTGCCTCTGTGGAGGAAAAGCTTTTTAAAATACACCAGCAAAATGTTAACTAAGAGTATGATGATCATATTTTAAGGTTATATTTTCTGGTTCTCACTGAGTGCTTACTTGGGATGAAATTGTCAGTGGGATGTTTTAATTCTACCCATCCCTGTTGGCTGGTCTAAGAGCTCCATTTTGTGCAAAATGGCATTTTTAATTTGCAATTAAAAATCCCCCAACCTTCTGTAAGTTTGACTACATGCCCACCCCTCTCTTTCTGCATTCAGAGGAATCTGTCATCCTCCTGTAGGGGATTTCTTACAAATTAAAGAAAGGAGAATTAGCCTGTAGAGCTTCCACTGTAAATACAGGAAGAGAAATTATCTTATAACATTAGAGCTGTTAACTATACTATTCAAAGCTATTCAGATCACCTTGTTCTTTTGTTTGCAGGCATTCTTATTTCCAAAGTATTTCTTCCTCTAATGATACCTTAAGAAAGCCAGATCAGTTAGATAGAAACACAACTTCTCCCACTTCAGACTGCAAACACAAAATTGAGCTTGTAAACATACAGACTGGCCTTTTGACTATCTGGTCCTAAATGGTTCATGGCCCTTATGCAATGCACCCTTATAATTGAATTACAGAGAGAGGATAACATGTTATTGTGTTGTCTTCTGTAGGGTTCATAATAATTCTTACCATGTATTTCCAGAAGACGTTATTTTATTTTATTCTTGGCATTACAGACAAGCCTTTAATGTATTTAGTCTTGAAGGGCTCCTTGTGTAAGAGCTACTTGCTCCAACAAGGACTGTTCAAATGGGTAAAGCCAAATCACTTGGGGCTTACTTCTGACACTTAGGCGCAGTGCTGTTCAAGAAGAAGAAAATGGAAATGGAAAGAGCTTTTCATGGAAGCTCAGAGCCGTGGTGGCATTTGTGTCTGTCCAAGTGCTGTCTTTACTAGCCAGCACCTGGGTTGGAGGAGCAGCATGATGGCCTGTGCCACTTCCAGCCCACCTTTGCATCCTGTGCATGGTTCCAGAGGGAAAGAGAGCCATGCCTGTGCCTGTCCAAATGACGGGGCTGTGCTCCTGCCTCCTCCTGTGTGGCTGTGGGTCTTTCCCACACCTCCCACGCTGTGTGGCCGTGCAGTGCTCATGGGCAGAGCACCAGGTTCCAGGCCTGCACAGCCCCTTGGGGACGAGGCTGTGTGTGGTGGCCAAGGAGGGGACTGGTCACGTACCCTGTGTAACACAGGAAGCCTTTAGGGTGACTGCAGCAATGCTGCAGAGGAACCACTGTGAGACTGAGCGTTGGACTTGACGTGAAGTTTGCTGAATATCATGAATAAAGTGTTCGGTGTTCAATGGGTATTAATTAAAAGCATATGTGAAAGTAAAAACATGCTCTAGTTGCACATTGATAGGTCTGAGCTGTAGTTAAGCTACTTAAGTAGTAACTAGAAGTAGTGTATGTAATATAGTAAAAGATTTGCATAACATAAACATTGTGAGTATCAAGTTGTGGCCCATATACTTCCTGTGATATTATCACTGCTAATCTTATGGCCTAGAGCTGAATGCCTGACAAGCTACTTATACATTATAATAAACTGTTATTACACAGGCACCCATGCAGAGTAACCATAGTTACACACACACTCCCCTTCTTTTGGTTAAAGTAAACACAAATATAATTATTGGGGTCAGTACTGGAGCTTTGTAGGTTACGAGTTTTCTGCCAGCAGTGAATAAAAGGAATGTATCCAGCAGTTCAAAGTAAAATTCACTCACCCTTTTATGAAGATTGAAACATGCTATTAAAATTAATCATTACAGTGATTTGTTTTATTTTTGTCTTTGTGATATGATTACTTTGAGTCATCACCATTTTTGTTAGAGAACCTTAAAAAAAAATCTTTAGTACCAGCCTCATCATCTCAGTAGAGTAGCTTGACAGTCCATTCTAATGCATTTTAACCAACTTATAAATCATTTTCTGGAGGCTAATGATTTATTACTGCTGTAATGAACTTCGGAGGCATCAATACATTAGTATCCACTTTGAAAAAAAGCCATTGTCAAGTCCTATTGGAATGATGATCAGTTTACTATTGTTATTAATGACCCTGATCAACTCTTTGAATCTATGGATAACCCTGTTAGATGACAGAGGTCTTCCATTTGGGCAAAAATCAATGCATATGTAAAATAAAATTATGTGGCTTTCTGGATCTTTTATCAGTGCCTGTGTTCCCATTGTCTGCAAAGATTCAGAACTACTTGTAAATTCACCAAGGCTGGGGTGGTTCAGGAATAGGAATCCCTGGAAATATTTTATATTCAAATTTAAGCAATGTCAAAGTTCTAGGAGAGACTGCTTGTTTCTTTTTTCCCCTAAACACTTTCCAGGTGTGGATATGTGCTGGCTACTTAATAGACATGTAATGACTCAAATGGAGTTTTATTGCTGTATCCTGTATTTTATTTCTGTGATGGAAGGAGTCTGTAATACAGGGAAGTATATGTTACAGACTGTATGTACCAAGTGCTGGTTCTCAAGTTTCTGAAGTATAGTGCTTTTTCCCTTTCTTTTTGAAATAGAAAATAGACCTCAGTGGCTTGACCAAAATAGTAATTACCATGTTAGGGGTTTTTTTTCAGTGTTCAGAGATGTCAGAAATTTGACCTTTGAGGCTTTTAAATCTGACCTTGTTGCTTCTTTCCATTCATTAAGCTACAACCTTTGCTCTCTTGTCATAAAAGATAAATGAAGATTCACACAATCTTTATTTAAGAGAAGATTTATTGTTTACATTAATGTAGATTAAGTAGGAGCAAACCAATTATTTACTGTGCCAATCATGTCTTCTTGAACTTTAAGTTAGTTATCACAGTTCTATAATTACCATTTCCAAATGTTCATTGCAAACTGAAAGCATTAATAGATTTTTTAAATGTCTTTGAAGATGTTATTTTGTATGAATAAGTGGAAGATTGTTTTTAAACGCTCATGTAATGATCTAGAGAAAGAAATTTAAATTTCAAAATTAAATAGACCAAATGTAGTCTTCATACACATAACATTGTCTTAAAATTATTCTTTTCCTCAGTATCTTCTGCTCTGGAAGCAAAAAATAGAATTTTCTGTTGCCAGAGAAGTACATTTGTTGACAAATTAAAAGCTTGGGAAATTTTGTCAATTTAGAAGTTGTTCAAATTAATCTTTTTTGCTTGTATAGCTTTTGATGAAGAAATGGATAGGCAAGACTATATTGGTGAGAATTTGTACACTTAGGTAGAAACCTGGGTTTTGTTACTGGGTTTGGTTTCCTTTTCAGTTTTGTTAATGTATCCATCTGAAAGGAATTTGCTTGAAATTGCACATTTAATGCTAAATTATAATTAACACTATGGATTCACAAAGGGACAGGAAGAAAAGAGGCAAGAATACCCTCCAGCATGTGTCCTACCACATTACCCCTGAGGACTGGTTGAATCCAGCATAAATGTTTCTTCAGACATCTCAAGGGAAAGATATACTGCACCCCCAGGAGTGATCACCTCTTTCCTTGCTTCAGGCACGACAGTGCCAGAGGCAGACACGGTACCTCTGGAAATGTGGGAAGAATCTTGCTCTTCCGCCATTCATGAACACCATGGCCTGTAGTTGCTCACTTTCACTGTGAAGCTGGGTGGAAACCAGATGATAGTTTCACTTCTAGCAGCTCATGTGTGCTGTAATGTGTGAAATGTATGCGAAACACAATCTTCCAAAGAGGCAGGAAAATCAGCTTTGGATGTAAAAGATGGTGAGAATAGTCCTGCTTCTAAACAGAATTCTGGAGATGGGCACCAGCGGCAGTATCTTGGAGTCCAAAACACAAGGGTTCATTTTGCAGAATCTTTTAGACTAATATTAAGCTAAGCAAAACCATATACAACAGTGGAAATCAATGTGTACATTTAAATGTGAATTATGTTGGAGGATCATCCTGATATGTTGTAGCATAGCACTTCATACATTTCTGATCCTTACTTTTTGAGGCCTTGGGAGCCAAAGTATAGCTTAGCTCCTTGATTCATATGCAGTTCAGTGAGGCTTTGCTTCTTAAGCATGTCAGATGAGATCAAGCTTTGCAAATGCTCACAAGTTAACTAGCCAGACCTGCCATCTCAGAGCTAGGCTGGAAAATAACCCAAAGCCATGTGTCATGTATCCACACCTCTGAGAAGGACACATGCATAGATTGTTCAGGTCAGCCTACACACTGCAATTCGGGAAGAACAAATTAGGTAACAGTGGGATAGCAATTAGGAATAGCTGCTTCATTCAGCAGTTTTTGGAAGGCTAAGTAGTGTGGCACTCATTTCAGTGAACATCTGCTACATAAATTAAATAGTTTCCAGGAGTTATCACAGAAATTGAAAGCTGTGTTCTAATTCCACTTGCTGTATTATTCCTAGTGTAAATGGGAGCTAAACTGTACAAAATTCTCTCCTAAAAATGCACACCTACATCACACCTGCTGAATTCTTCATTAAAGTCAGGGTTTAATTTAGTTATTAAACATTTTATTAGACTTTTTTTTCTCCTTACATTTAGAATGGGATATAGTTGAATCATCTCTCATCTAGCATCAGTATATATTATTCATACATAACTTGGTTTTAAATACTCTTTTGTATTGATGATCTCCCTAATTTAATTACATTAAGAACTGAAACATATTGATTTCTCCCATGGGAAAAGACTGTAATTTTGTTGTTACAAAAACTGAATTCAGAGAATGTAGATTTAAAGTACTTGCTCTGCTTCTTTAAAAAAAGGCATTTATTTCTCTGTGTGGGAGAGCGCTTTCATTTCACCAATATGGTTAGGAAAACAAGATGTCCACAAGATAGCGTGCAAATAACTCATTAAGATTGGTATTTCTAAATATATAAGAAACTATGGCCCTGGTTTAGATCCTGTCAATGTCAAAGGAAAGAAAAAGATGCTGGGTTTTTTCTTTCCCTGAATCAGAATCTATGTGCTAAAAACCTACTCTAAAAGAACCATTCTCAGATGCAGGGCTACCTGATTTCATCTTTTTTTTTGCAGATTCTATAAGTTGCTTCCAGGGGAAGGGGAGGATTTTATGTTATACTTTCTACAATATTAATTACAACATCTGGATTTGCTAGAGGCAGTAACAGAAAGATGTCTCTTGTTAAATTGTTGACAGTAAAACCAGAACATTTTCTTTAAAGCCAGTAAAGATTTTCACAGTAGTTGCCAGCTACAGTGGTCCAGTCAGACTTTAAAGATTATCACAAGTGACAACCACTGAGTAAGTGTTGAAATTGTATATAACTCTGCAATAAAGGGAAGCTCTGATGGTTTAGAATTTTAATCTACCTATTCTAAAATTTCAGTCTTAGAATGCTGCCATAATATTAATGTTAGTAAATAGCACGGAATGAGGTGTAGGGGAAAAAAGCATTAAAGCAGAATAATTAGAAAATGAGATAAAGCTGAAAAGCATGGCTTGTATGTTGGCACAACTACTCACCTATATTTCACCTGGGGAAATTAAAATTATCCAATGAATTTTAACACCTTGTAGAGTTCTTGTTTGCCCTTTGAGCATGTTTATTTTGCTAGTCCTGAAATTACAGAATTAATTTCAAGCTGAAAAATTTGAGCATCACATTGATATCGTTCAAAAGTACTTCTAGTGTGTTCAGTCTACTAAGATTGTTTGCAAACATATCAAAATTAATCGGTTACAAATCTGCTATCTTTTTCTAAAATTAAGGAAAGCATTTTGGATGCAAGGACAGCTTGTCAGACTCCAGACTGCAACAGATACAGAAGATGTTAGGCCTCAGTGTAGAAAAATGAAGGCGCTACTTCTTTGGTTCTTTTCATAATGTTTTTTTTTTTCTTTTTGTTGTACTTCCCAACTAGCAGTGGTTGTTACTTACATGCAAAATATTTTTTATTCAAACATAAGATTTAGCGTCTGTTATGTTAAACACTGCAAAGTGTAGTTATTTTTCAGAATATTATAATAACTCTGATACAGTATGATACGAACCAATGCTTATCATTGATCAGTACTTTAAAAACTAAATTATTTTAACAATACTTTCAAGAGATAGAAGTATTACTTGGTTCTGAGCAGGGATCTGACTGTATATGTCAGCCCTTATCTCTTTTTTGTGTTGGAATGGGATTGGTTTAGGTGGCAGAGGTTGGTTATTCATCTAGAAATTAATTAAGAATTCAGTTTACCATTTCTTAGCAAAATATGGCCCCACTTAGTATCCTATGGTTTTCTTGACTCTACAGTGGTGGCAGGAGTAAAATTTAATAAGGTAAAAAGATTAAGTGGAGTTATCAAGGGAAGCAAGTATTCTACATAAGACCATATATGAAAAATCTCTTAAAAACCCATTCTTCTTATGGCAGATGTTGTTTACTCAACTTTGAGAATAAAAGTGGTCTTTTCAGGTGCCATAAATTTCAATCATAGCATATGCATGTGCATTGTGTAAAAACTGTTCAGAATTTTCAAAATAAGCCTTTAAGTTCTCTTTAATTACAAATTTTTTTGAAAGCTTTCAGGTTGTTTTTTTTTTTTTTTTCTAAATATTGTAGACATAGGAATTAAAATCTTAAAAATTTACTTTATGAAAGATTAGGACTGATTGAATGCCTGGGTTTGGTTTTAAGTTTTCCATAATGGGATGTAGTTTTTACATAAAGTGTTACAGAAGGCACTTTAGGATCCTTAATTTTCTCTAAGATGCATATTTTATATTTATTTTGGTACAGTTCTCCTTAAAATCCCAGAATGTAAATGTAATCCCAATGCATTGCATACATAAATCTTTATAGTTAATGATCAAGGCTAACAGAAGTATCTAGGTATGTTTTTCTTTTATTCTCTTGTCTTCTTAAAAAGAAAAACAAAGAAGCCAAGATTTTTTTTCTATCAGTATGGTTTTAAGTGTAACAACAGAGGTACAATTTGTTGAAATGCCTCTCAGTCGAATGCAGTATGTTTCCTTTATTCTTCAGAGAAGGAGGACATTTGTAAAGTCATTAAACTGCTTATCTGGAAACACCACTGGGACCCTGTTTTGGCCTTCCATTCATGAGGAGCACGTCTGCTTTTCTCAGATGAAGAGTTAGACACTTAAAATGACAATTTCAATAACTGTAAATTACACTATACGTATGTAGCTTGTCTGTCTGAAAATCATTGGACTTCTTGACCACCAGAAAGGGTATGTTGCATAATGAAAATGGAGAAGGAAGGATAATTGAAGGAACTTGACCTCTCTAGTTGCACTACTCATCTCCTCCTCTTTCAAAATGAAATGTACAAAAAGGCAAATGTATATGCTGAAGTTGAATTTTTTCCATTTTTTTCCATATGCTTCTAATTTACTTATTCCACTAGTTGCTCATGCATCCTTCATCATTCCTTCGTTAGTTATTAGTTATTAGTATTCATTAGTCCCAAGATCTATGTACTAAAGCTGGGAAGGTAATTATGAAAATTGCCCATGCAAATTGGGTAAAGGCACACATAAATTACCAGTTAGAGACTTAGCTAGTAGTCTGCTTGCATATTTACCCGAATTGCATTTGTAATTGCTGCAATTATGTGAACAGTCATGGATGCAGTTTTGCACACATGGCAATTACATTTTAAAATTTCTTCGTGAAGTGACTAAAATCATTACTTTGTTTAGAAAAGTATGAGAAGATAAGGTAGTTACAAAATTCATGATTACTAGTAGAGGATGACCCTATTCTAGGTTATTAATGGAACTTAAAAGAGCTATAGTAACATCATATGAAGTTACCCATTGGTTGAATGGTAGGCTGCTGTGAAGAGCTCAGCTAGTATGAAGGCAGCCAGTGGCAGGAGAACAAGACAAAAGACTGCAGATATGCCTTTGTGTTATTTGGGATGTTCATCTGTCGTGCCATTTTAAGATTATGTGAATTCTGGGCTTTCTAATTGTTAACTATTCTCTTCCATGGCGTGTGAGTACTTGCCTGGTTGGAGAGGCTTCCAGGGTTACCTTCTGGCAGTGTAAAAGTTTGGCACATAGATCCCATCTTACATTTGGGTTCATTTTATCCAATTACACTAATCTGGATTGGACCCGTTAAGACTTTGAAAATTAAAACCAAGGCCTCCGTCTGTCAGTAGATCTGATTTATGGGCAGCAGAAGAATTTGGGGATTTCAGAGCAACCTTGGTGTGCTCAAAAGGCTGGGAAATGGAAGAAGCTCTGTTTTGTGCTGTATGAATATTATTACCTATCATCATGTTTCATTCCAGATAACAGTACGGTAGATGGTCCCAAACAGAAGCTATAAGTATATTAATATGACTAGAACATCATCCAAGAAGAAAAGGAAAGGTGAAATACAACCCAGAGGTCTTCAGATTTTCTATAAAATGAAGCAACTATTCATCCAGACTAAAGTGTTTCAGCACTTCGATGAGCCTGTGAGGCTGTGCTGAGGAAACACCAGGGCCATTCCTTTGAAATGTTGTCATCTCTCTGGACAACACCACTCTGAATACACAGTGGTAAAAGCCTTCTCTAGCTTGAAGAATTCTCTCTAAAGCCCAACTCTGCAGGATCTTGTTAATCTGCCATGTTATCTTTGTATCCATCTCTTTCTTCACCATGAAGATGTCATTTCCAAAGCTTGAAAGTTCTTGTATTTCAGGGTGGCCTTCTTTAATGTCCTGAGCTCATTTTCTGTAAATTTCTTTGTTCACTATTTTCTCCCCTGCAGATAGCAATTGGTTCCTCCCTAATTTTCACTATAAAACTTTTCTGTATGGTGGTGGATTTCATACAAAACACATGACTTTCTTTGAATTTTGCTACTGTCTGTGTTAGGATATGCAAAACAAGTATTATATCACAGCACATTCTTACCAAAGACTCCACTGTGCTTCCTTGGCATTCAGGGATGGATTTAAATCACTGTATATATAATCATAAAATATTGCTTTCCCAGGTGTTGGTTGCTGCTCAGCAACCAGTTGAAAGTACAAATTTGTAAGATGAAGGAAAAAAGGGAGTTTTCTCAGCCAAACCAAGGTTGCTGCTTTATTCTAAAGATTAATGGGACAATAAGAGTCTTCATGATCAAAAATAGACTGAATAATGAGTTCAAAAAGAAATAAGAAGTTGTGATTGCCCAAAGTATTCCTTTTCAAGAAGTTATGGGTTTTTCTTTTTCCTATTAAGTTGTTTTGGTAAGTTGATCAGGCTTTATTAAGTAAGATATCCACATTTAGAAATATCAAACCAGGAAAATAAAGATATATTCTTAAATTAAAAATATGGTTCCCCTGATTATCTTCAGTCACATGCCAATAAAATGGACATTAAGCAAAATAAATTTACTAATTTTCATCTTTTGAGACTGCTGGATATCTGTTGATCTTCTACATAGTTGAAAATAAAATAATTGAGATTTTTCCTGTTTCAGAATTATAATATTTGACTTGGCAAAATGCAGATGGATAATTACACTAGAGATGTTAAATAGGTTTTAGAAACAAAATTGTAAATAATACAATACAGAAGAAAGATGGACTTATTAGCATATCATTAAATTGCCTTTTCCCTGAAAGCCAAGCATATTTTTCATAGCTTACAAAAAGTGTCTTGCCCAGCAGTAACATGTGCTTAACATTTGCAAAACCCACAATATTTGACAATGGCATTAAGTTTATATTGCAGAGGAAATTATGACAATACAGTTACAAATATCAGTAAGTTTATCACTTGGTAACAAGATCATATGTATGAAAAACAATCTTTTCTGAGTTAAACATTTTTCAGACCTTTTGTTTCAACTTCCATTAGTTCTATCACTCATGCTGAGAATTTACAGGGCTGCAACATAGCAGCAGAAAGATTTGTTAAAAGATTCTTTCACTAATGTAATTTAAATCATTCAACTCATTTTTATTAGTCTAAATTACTTTTTTTTAAGATTTTGTACTCAATGAAAAGTAGAATCATGTGGGATATGGTGTGATTTTTTTCAGGGCTACTGGCATCAGCCAGAAAAAGTATCTTTCTCAATGAAAATGAACTTAGTCCAGAAACTCAGAAAATGCACAAACAAAACCTGCATTACTCTAGTTTTCAGGTGAATGATGGATAATGTCCAGTCATAATTCTATGCAGTTTAGTACCAGGGTGGCAGGGAGTTACAGGAAGGTTCCTTGGGTTTAATGAAACTGCTGCATATGGGAATGTAAGAGCAAGCATGGCACCACGGTTCCTACCCACTGCTGAAGTGGCTGGCAAAACACTTTGCTTAGACAGAGGTGGAATTTATCAATGGGCCTTCAGGGCACTGAGACAGCTGAGTCTTCATTAATCCAGCCATGCTTAAAGTTACTCATGTTCAGACCTTCCTTATGATTAATTCTGTAGGAGATTTTGTTGCAGTCACAATGCCTTTTGTAAGTCACAACCCCAGATAGGACCCTATGACTCTGGGAGATAATTTCAAAGATGTTCCACATCACGGTGCCCAAAAGGAAGAATATAGACAATGGCAGACTAGATCTGATTGTGTGACTTAGGTTTCAAAAATCCAGCATCATATCCCATTGGAATGGAAACAAGATCTGTTAAATGTTTGTGCAGAACAGCAGGAATTCTCGTAAACTTAATGATGGGGGTAGTGAGATGACTAGAGCACATAGAAGACTCAGATTTTAGTCCTTTCTCTGCCTTCTGTGTGACAGAAATTTTCATTTGAGGTTCCTTCTGCCCTGTATTTCTGTTCAACAGAATGGGATATGGATGACACTGAAAAGACATCCACTCCTTCCTTGCAAAAAAAATGTCAGTGAAGTAGCATACTTAGATTAAATCTCATCGACAGTATTTCAAAAATCTCTTGTTCTAGTTGATGTGCTGCTCCTTTGGGAAGGAATTGGCATTTCTTGTGACTGAGATGAGAGATCAGTTTAGATAATTTAGGTTTTTCCTGTAGAGATAGGAGACATAAGACACCCCAGTACTGTACCAACATTTCAGCTGTCACAGCTGGTTTAGTATGATTTTCTAACCAGAAGGAATTTTTTGACTCTTCTGCGTGGGCATAACTATACCTTGCTGTACATTACTTGAAATGTACTCCATACCAATTCCTTTACTTGGTGGTAGGGAGAGCTGGGTGGTGTGGTCAGCCTACCTTTGTGTGTTCAAGTGGATGCAGCAAACAATGTGACAGGGAATAGTCACATTGCCCAGCTCACTGTGGGAAGATAGTTTGATACTGCAGTGCTGAAAAGCATAGGAAAAAACCAAGAACAGAACAGAACAGAACAGAATGGGATACAGTAGAGCAGAAGCCAACGAGGGGCACAGCAGCCTCACACTGGTGACTGTTGTTGTCAGTCAGTCACGGGAGCAAAGCATTGCAAAGGCAAGAGCAGCTGCCTGCACCCCCTTTGCCCTCCTGCCCTACACCAAGCACACTGTTAGCATTATTTCCAGAGATCTAGTTTGTATTCCTAGACTTAATAATTTCATGTCCCTTGGACGCCTCTATTTTTGTTGTATAAAAGAAGCGGAGACAATATTGTGTCTTTCAGGCATCTTTCTGACTTCATCTCTTTTGATGAAAGGCTATTGATTCAGGTGTGTTTGAGTGAATCTGTGAATATACTGCTTACTCAGGAGTTCTTAAGCATGACTAAAATAATTGTGAAATGCATGATTGTTTTCCTTATGCAAATAACTTGTGAAATAGAAAATTGTTCTGTTGTTATTTGCAAAAAAAAACCCCAAAAAACCAACAAAACCAGTTTAGTGATAATACTGTTATCAGGAGATGTGTGGATGAATATTTGCCTTGTACCTCCTAGATTCTATTTGTCTGCTGTTAACCTATACCTGCTGTTCAGCGTTAGACACTTTAAAAAAGAGAAAAAGATAACACAAATTATTCACCATTAATTCTTTAAAATGAGTCACTATTAAAAGCTTAATTGTTTGCTGAGAGGGTCCAAATTAGTGGACTTTGCAAGATCAAACAAAATTGAAGATATTTGTCCAAATTAAAATGGAAACATGCATCCAGAATATACCAAATGAACATGTATGCTCCTGTAATAATAATTTTATTATCTTCAGCTTCCAGGCCAGACTTTTAATTATGACCCTTTATATCAGTGAAAACCATGTATTCAGGATTAAAAACCTATTTCTTTAACTAGTCTAGTTAAAGACTGTGGTTTGATATATTCTATGCTACAACTTTTATAAAAACCAGAGAACACTTCTAATAACACTTTTCTAATTTCATGGTTCAGTGCACAGTCAGTAAAGATTTAAATAATTCAGAAAGAAAGCCCATTCTGTTTCTTTATTAGAAGTTTGAGTCAGGCAAATTCTTTGACATTTAATAGGTTTTTAACCCTTTTAATAACTTCTTATAATGAAATTTATTGGAAGTTGTTTTAAATAAAGGGTTATTATATTAGAGTGAATAGCAGTCGGTAGTTTTTTATGATTAGTTTTGAGACCTTGGCCCTGTGTGACTCAAAGGATATTAAAACATAAAGTAGAAAAGAATGTTAATAGTCACCAAATTAACTGTGTACCAAGAAGTATAGAAACTGTATATGACTGCATTTTTGTCATTATGTGATCATACTATAAAATTTTGCAGTCAAATTTTGAGTATATAATAGCTTTAAAGGGGCTTAAGATAACTTACAGAACCAGTACTACATAAAACAACCTGAAGTGGTTTAATTTTTAACGGAATGATTTTGAAAAGATTAGTGTAGTAGATTTAATAGGAGTGGGGGGTTTTATTATTTTTTGTTTAGGGTTCTCTTTACATGTGAGGTTTCTGCTGTTTCATTTTAAGACTGTTTTCCTAATCAACAGAAATTTTGAATGATCCTTTCAATTTATTCTAGAGATGCAGTGGGTGTAGTATATAAAATACTCCTGTGTAAAGCACTAGAATATTCCCCAAATACCCATTTACTTTAAAACTTAGTCTTTCATTATACAGTTAGCTGATACAGAAGAGAATTATAAAAATGAGATGATGAAAACACACCTTCCCTCCCTGTGTTAGGTGGTGCTTTGAGTTATTCCCTTTAATGTGTTTTGAATGGTTCTCTGTGGTCATTTTACAGTAACCTTGGCTCTCATAAGAAATATTTCTGTAGCACTCATTTACTTATAGGTGTGCTAAAACAAGACTTAGTTGCAAATATGATTTGTACTTTGAATGGAAACAAAGACCTGATAAAAAGTGAATCTTTAGATTTGATCACTCTTGTTCATGACAGGACATACGTTCCTAGTACCAGTTTTAGTCACTCTTATCAGTAAACCCAAACTTCCTGTCAGATTTCAGACCTCCAAATATTTGGGTCACTTTTTTGTTCTTCTCTGGTGTATAAATACGGATGTTCAAGTTATCTCGAGTTTTAAGCTCTCTCATGAAAGAGCATTGCCATGATGGAAAACAACAGATGAAACTGCATGGTTTGCTTTTGATTCACTTGCCATCCGTCTAGGATCCTGACCATCAACATGCATTGAACAGCCATGAGGGACCACTGCTTGGTCACCTGTGTGAACTGAATTAAAGGTGTCTAAAATTGAAAATTCCATACTTTTAGACACTCTTGTAAGTTTGAACTTATGGTTGTATAGAACCATAGAATATCCTTTATTGGAAGGCACCAACCAGGATCATTTAGTCCAAGTCCTGGTCCTGCACAAAACATCCCCAAGAGTCACATCATTTGCCTGAGAGTATGGTCCAAACGCTTTTTGAACTCTATCAGACTTGATGCTGTGATCACTTCCCTGGGGAGCCTGTTCATCATCTGTATGATGAATATTGCTTGTATTCTGTAGGACTAAAAAAAAAAATTATTAGGCTTTTTTGGTTTATCAATTGTCTTGATCATGAATGGTATCATTTCCCAAACACAAGCCCTTCTCAGTGTGCCTGCTCTCACAAACTTGGCTTGCAACTTCAATGTTATCTTTTCTTCTCTTTTGAAACCTTCACTTACAGAACCAAGTGATTATGTAGGAATTAACTTTTTTTCCTCTCTTTTTTAATGAGCATCTCTATGTCACTGGAAAACATTTTGCAGATGTGCATTGGCTTATGGTAGAAGACAATTAAAATGCCTGAAATAAAAGCAGTAACATTTCTAAGCAAATTTCAGGCTTTTCAGGAGGTTGGCACAACCAGGGATAATACTGGATTTTAATGTAGTATTATTTGGGAACAGAGAAACATTCAGATTTAATATGGCACAGGTAATAGCACAAGTTTACTTGGAATATAAATGAGAATACTAGTATTAACAGAGACCCCTTCTGCCTACCAAAGAATGTCAAAGACACTACATGGGGATGCAGATGGGTCATGCCAGTGAAGAAAAAAGCACACTCTGGGTATCTTCATAGATAACACTTAAGATCCCCTGGGGTTTTCTCCCAATTTTGTTTTTAATAAATTGATTGAACCATAGCTTCTTATAGTCTGAAAAATTGTTACTCTCTGACTTACCTTGACCAGTCAGACAAGAAGTCAAGAACTGTCAGCCCCTTCTGCAATGTCCATCAAAAATGTTCACAGGAGCATTCAACTAGTCGAAAACTAAGCAAAAATCATAGTAAGACCTGATGGTGGTAACAGTAATAATGTCTGCTGTGCCTTGATATGAATTTTCTCAGAGTAGTGAGATATGTGAACTTTACTTGCCTCAGTGAGTAAGCTCTGTGTATTTCTCCTTATGTTTAAATGTTTTCACCTCCAGTGAATTATCCCTAGTGTTTCTTGCATGTACTTATACCTGTTGTATTTACTTCAATCTGTTAAAGCAACCTCTTTCTTCTTTCATTTAGTGATAACATTTATTATAAATGAATCTAAATAGGGAGGGACAATTGGGACTTCTACAGCTTTTCAGAGAGATGTTGCCTCACGGTTATTAATTATAACTAGGAAAATAACGTGAATTATTTTGCTAACAGCACATTCCCTTTGAAACTGCCTGTCTAATGCTTCTTAGAAAAAATTTATTTGCTTCCTAAAGCTACATTCTAGGACATTAGTTAGGAGTCCTGCAATTTGACTCTTTCTGCATCTTGCAAGATGCATCTTACATCTTGCATCTTGCAGGTTAACCAGCTTGTGTCAAAAAGGCGGATAATTCAGTTTGGGGTTTTTTATTGCTATGTGCTACATCCTGTGAGAGATGAAGGATTCTATCTGAACGCTGTGCCAGATGATAGTATCTGTGCTTTGTGGACTTCAGACCACAACATTTCAAGAAATATGAAGATTATTGGATATAGTCCAGAGGACAGCAGAAAGAATGATCAGAGGTGTAGAAAACACAGCATATGAACAAAGTCTTTCAATCTTCAGGTTTAGTTGTTTAGTCTAAAGAACAAAAAACCAAGAGGAAATTCATAATAGCCTTCTAGTGTGTACAACTTTTCTGTAAAGAAGGAGAAAAACATTCCTCATGTCCACTGGGAGCAGAGCAAAAAGTAGTAGGTTTAAATTACAACAAAGGAGATTTAGGTGAGACATTATGGAAAAAAAAGCCCTTTCCACTGTAAGGATAGTTAAGCACAAGAATTGCCCAGGGAGGTTATGAAGAGGTTAGACAAACATATGTCAGAAATGATTTAGGTATAGCTAATCCTGCTGTGAAATAGTGTTGGACTAAATAACCTTTTGAGGTCCCTTCTAGCACTATTTTCTGTGATTCTGTGATTAGGATCCTGTACTCATATTGTTCTGTAGTAAGATGTTTCTGTACAGGGATAAAATCACTGTATTCTGCACTGTATTTTGCTTTGTTTTTACTTTAAGCTGATGGGATGAATGATAGTCTGATGTTTAAAGCTCTTTAGCTTTATTCTTAGTACCTCAGGATCTTTGAGCAGGGCATTAGGAGCTCGTCTTCAACCAGATAGCCCTGTTCTGGTTTTGCACTACCCATGTGCCAGTAAGGGGCTTTGGAGCACACCTTAGATTTAGTGACTAAGTCAAACTCTTATATGCATGAATGCTCAGTTTCTGCTTATAAGCAAAATTCAAACCGAAATAAAAAATAGCCATGAAAAGAAATGTATCATAGCTTCCCCATTACTAAAACCAAAATAAAACCAGGCATGTTCTAAAGCTGAATATAACTCAAGTTGTGGAACATCCTGGAACTGACAGATGGAGAATGATATTAAAGTGCCAAATATTATCATTATTACCTCATCACAGAGACCATTGAAGACGTCAGTTTAAGACTGTCCTTATCCTCTGTAACACTCAAAACTCTTTAACTTTGTTCTTCCATTTGGCATTCTGCCATCCAGCAGGATTTCTATTCAGCTTTGTATTCGGCAGGAGTGTGTTCACAATATTGCCTCTGAATACTGAATATGGCTCCAGCACAGCTACACAGCGGTGGGTTTTGTAAAACTCCATCTGGAGGAACAAGGAATATGAAGTTTCAGATTCAGAAGCAGTTTAGAAGAAATTGGTCATACTTTGCCTGTAATTTTGACAGAGAGTGTGTCTGATTAGTGTTACAATTCTGCAGAGATGAGGTTGTCACAGCACCTGTGACAGGGGCATATCATCATGCCACAGCAGTGACCCAAGTGTGTGGTTTTCATGGCTGGGTGTGTTCTTGAACCAACAGAGGAGATGGGACACTTCTTGGTTTTGTTGATCCTTTAGGAACCTGAAAGTTCATCATATTTTCCGTGGTGTGATCTCACAACTTTTTACATTTATATGATTAGCTGCCCATTCTTACTCAAGGAATGAGCAGTTTCCATTTTCTTAGACAATCCCACTTTTTCACCAGGCAGAGGCAGGATGGGAGAAGGCAGGCTCTGCAGTGCATGGTAAAGAGGTGAGCCAGAAGCCTCCTCTGCAGATGGGAATCACGTCTGTGGATCCTGAGGGCCACAGCTCTGTGCGATTGACTTAAACTGGCTTGTTCTCTGCAGGCAGGTCCCTTAGGTGAGGGTTTCTGGCTTAGCATGTGAAAGAGAAAATGTCCTGCTAAATAAACTTATTTGCTGCTTACACCTGGTTTTCTGGAGGTAGCCTGGTATTCATCTGATTTAAAAATTCAGGAGACAAGCTGAATTCATGTGAAAAGAAAAACACTGGGTTTTTTTTTTTTACTCCACCACCACATTTGCAGTCCTCAGTATTTCCCTAGTGAAAGGTTCTCTTGCAAATATATATACACGTGTTTTGTATGGGGATACATTCAGTACCGTTCAGTTGTTGCTATATTATCTGAAAACACAGCCTGTGTTCAGTACTGGAGTTAAAATTGTATCGCAGACTGTTTAAAAATATATGTTGTGTAAAGAAGAAAAACACAGAATGTTCTGTATTATCTATCTGATATTTGAAGCTCTTAAAGGAGAGATCTTTTTTGAGTAATGGCAGAATCAGAGAATCACAGAATGGGTTTGGTTAGAAGGGATCACAGTGGTTCATCTGCTCCAGCCTCCCTGCTCAGGCAGGGTCGTCCCAGAGCACATGGCACCAATTCCATCCAGATGGTTCTTGAATATCTCCAGTGAGGAAGACTCCACAACTTCTCTGGGCAATCTGAGTCATCCACTCACTCACACAATAAAGAAGTTCTTCCACATATTCAGGTAGAATTTCCTGTGCATTATTTAAAGCAATTGTATTATATTTTATTTGAGGAAAAGTAATTAAAATGGTAGCCCTTGCCCTGCTTTTAGAGATAGATAATTTTGAAGTTCGTTCAAAATAACAGTTAGAAGTTTCAGATAGTGGTTGTTACATTTCTAGAGTTCATAAAATCATTAGGATGCCTACTCTTCCTAAAAAGCAGCCAAACTTTTCCAGCCTTTCGTGGAAGTGTTTATTCTGCACCATGAGGTGCTGCCCCATGAAAACCTGAGGGCTCAGTCCCTGCAGGGTGGAGGGTGCCTGGGGAGGGCACAC
The DNA here is from genome assembly GCA_013397915.1 of Daphoenositta chrysoptera. Taxonomy (NCBI): domain Eukaryota; kingdom Metazoa; phylum Chordata; class Aves; order Passeriformes; genus Daphoenositta; species Daphoenositta chrysoptera. The sequence goes on from VZRO01005941.1 coordinate 673,460, forward strand.
ACCCACACTGAGCACTGCAGACAGGGTGAAGGGAGGGCTTTGGGGAAGGGTTTTGCCTCCCTTTGCCCAGCACATGAGGGACTGCGTGGATTTGCATCCCCTTCCCAGTTTCCCCGTGCTGGCCAAGAGGAGCTGGAGACTCCCCACTGCTGCTCCACCTTCCCCAGCTGCTGCCCAGCTCAGCAGCTGGATCCAGAGCAAAGCATCTGAGCAGCACTTACAGCTTCATGGGCATGACTGTCTTTATACAGGTTGTCTGCTAGAGGTAGAGATAATGATGGCTTTCAAGGCTAATATGCTTGGCAAGGAGGGAGCTGATACTGGAGGGAAGGGACCAAGAAATCAGTAGTAATTTAAAAATATAAATGTCTACCAGGATTCAAATTTCAGCCTTCAATTGATTTCATCTACTGTGCTCTCTGTACTCCTCTCCTCCAGTGCTTTCATAGTCATTAAATGAACTTGGACAACAAGTTTGTATTGATAACTCTTTTTTACCAAAAGCTATTAATTTCTAAAACAACATAAATACAGGTATAATTGTGATGTCACATTGTCAGAAGCCAATTCAAATGCTTTTCAGAGACTCAAGTACATGTAAAGTGGTAAGTATGCCATAACTAATGGTATTATTAGTTTGATTTACTGCCAACCAGTCACCTTTACAAAAATCAATCCCCAAGCTTATAAAATATCTCCCTAAAATTGATACATTTTTACATTGTCAATAATAAGAGAAAAGGTGAAGTTACAGGTTTATCTTTACTCTTTCCTGTGTGTTACTGGTTGAAAGGTATCTTACAGATTGCTGTGATATATGGGAGTGTATATATGAGACAGAGATAGGTTATAGAAGTGATAAGCCATAAAAAGATTTAAAAAAAAAATAAAATCTGAGTGATCTGTAGACAATTCAGATGACATTTGTAACAAAGACTGTCAGTAGAGTAAATGTGGCTATGTTAATATATTGAACCACTAACACATGTCCTTATCATAATGGAACTTACACAATGGTAGCTCCTGTCAGATTCTACTTTATACACACATACATGTTTGCCTGATGCACAGAAAGACAACCGTATCTATTTCATTTCAGCTCTGAATTGATACTTCAATTTTAGATCACCCACAGAACACTTTAGCTTAAATCTGAGCTCTTCTCTGATTCTCTTTGCTATGTCTCGTGTTTCTGTATGAGTCTACTGAAAAGATGTTACAGGCAATCTGCTGAGGTCTGTGTGTATGGTGCATTTGACCTCTGGACAAGAAAGGAGTTTCATCCTCCAGTGCTTTTAATTCTTATCCTTGCAGAGACTGAATCTGTTGCTTGCATTAAAATAGTATGTCTCGTTAATGCTAAGAAGCAGTGACCCACATAGCACAATGGATTCATTTGTCAATCCTGCGATTTCTGAGCTTTGCCTTCATATATGTCTTAGCAGAATATCAACTCAGAAATCATTTAATCAGTCTATCAATACATCCTTCTTGTCAATGGTCTGAATCCTGAAAAGTCTAGTGTCTCATTGGGCAGCACCAGGTAAAATAGATTTGGACCTAATACTAGATATTCACACTCTGAAAACTCTCAGCAGCTCCAAAAATCACAACTAAAACCCACAAAAATCCTACATTAAAAAAGCAGGATCTAGAAATTGTCTTGAATTTTGAGGATGTTCATGTTCTGGTCTAGGTCTGAACATCAGAGTGCAAACTTCTACCTGTTTGTTAGCATTTCAGAAATACTCTACACACAGTTATAGAAATCAGTGCCCTTTTGTTCCCCCTATGAACAAAACCCAAGCTTTCATTGCTTTTTTTTGCTATTTCCAAGGGCTGAGGCTACAGCCTGAATTCTTTATAACAGTCAGTGTTATGCAAATGTCAATCATATCCTTACTATGTTTATTTTCAGTATATACATGTTTATTTAAGTACTTGCCATTTCCTTTAAGCCTTACATAGCCAATCAGGGCAACTGAGGTCTAAAGGAACAGAACACTTTATTAGTGATATGCTTAATACAGTTTTTTTCCTCTTGTAGATGCAAGATTTACGGAATACAGAAGGAGCCCAGTATAGTTCCCATCCTCAGATGGCAACCATGAGGCCAAGGGTTCAACCTGCAGATATTAGGCAGCCAGGAATGATGCAGCACGGGCAGCTGACTACTATTAACCAGTCCCAGCTCAGTGCACAGCTTGGTTTGAATATGGGTGGAAACAGTGTTCCTCACAACTCGCCCTCTCCACCTGGAAGCAAATCTGCAACTCCTTCACCATCCAGTTCAGTCCATGAAGATGAAGGAGAAGATAGCTCTAAGGTAGGCTTAGATGCTAGGATTACTATGTAAATGGTGGATATTTTTAGGACCTGCTAAATGAATGATATGGCCACAGTTATTAAGGTGATACTTTATACATGATTGGTGGTTCACTGAAGTGAATAAAGGGTTATGAATACAGAACTTACAATATCCAGACAACTCTTCAGGCAGCTTGAGTAAATTACATCATTCCTCTTTGTGAGAGCAAACTGAAATACTGTTAAACACCAAAAGGATAGTCATTCCTTTAGGACTTTAATATAAGGATTGAGTTTTCTCACTTGCATAGCAGGGATGTTTGTTCCCAGCTAAAGATCAAGTTACTGCTATAAAAAGTATGAACAGTCTGTGCAATATGCTAGTCTTTGCTACTTGGTCACAGGATGAGTAAACAGAACATCATAGCAACCAGAACAGAAAGATCCTATGAACTTTAAAAACCTTACCTTGAAAATCTGGAAGACCCTGTATGCATTTATACTTTTGAGAGGCGCTGACACTTCATCATGACGTTTAAGCTTCATTTTAATGTCAGCACAGGAATGAAGTGATAAGAGTAATTTACATAATAAATTTCTTTAAAGGATAAATGTCAATCTATATAGCAGGTTTTGCATGCAAAAATCTCCCAAATCTCCCAAAATCCTGAAAACCTCCCAAAAATACACAAGTCTATTATCTTAATTTTGCAGACAGAAAAGCTGAGACACAGGAAGATTGGGACTTTGTACTAAGTCATCCCTTAAACCAGGAACATAGCATGTTGAAACTGAGAGCCTCCTTAGCTCTGTTTTGTGGTCATTAGAAAATACCAGTCCTGTTAGAGCACTCCTGCAGTGCAGTGTGTGCCACGTGCACTGTAGTCTGTACCACAGCCCTGTCTGGTGGGGAAAAGTTGCAGACTTGCAAAGAATGTGAAGAAAACACATTGTGAGTCACTGAGGAGGTATAATCCAGTCAAGAAATGTAAGTCTGATTTGTTTTAACATTATATTGTTTTTCATGCCTCAAGCTATAAAATAATCATGTAATTGGAGACATATGTTTTACTACAATTTGAATAAATTCTGATTCAAAAGTTTTATTTCAGGACATTCCCTTGATTTCACAAACTTTAGGTTTTAAAAATTACTGAATAATTCATACATTTTAAATGAGCACTTCCTTACTGAAGGAGACTTTAGAATACAGCTATGTAAAAATAATTCCAGGCAGCCTTTACATTTTCAGAATAATTTATTTGCTACTCCTGTTGCATTGCTAGTATTTTTGCATTCCTGGGAGTGTGCAAGGTGCTCTAAACTTCTGGAGAAAATATCCACTCAAATAATTAGGATTTTCTCTCTACTTCTATCAAGTATTTCAGTTATTTAACCTATATTTTTCATGTACTTTTTCACTGTAGCACTTTGTGCTAGCAAAAGCTCAGGGTTGTGGTTTCAAGCAAGCAGTAGTTATCTGAAGCTAATGTTTTTAATACAGAAATAAAAAGCACTGCAGACTAAGTAAAACTTGCTCCTTTCTTTATGAAAACCAGTTTATATAGTGTCCAACTTTTAACAAGCCATGTTATTTTGGAAAACTTTCTTTAAAATTCTCTCATGCTCAGTCTAAGCAGAAAAAGATGACTAATGGCACAATGCACAGCACAAAATTAAAATCCAGTGTGCTAAAGTAGATATATTGCCTTAAAATTATATTTATAATTTCACTGCTAAGAGAAAAGTTTTAAAGGATATTACATTTGGTTAATATTGACAGAGGGCTTAAATTCTTCTCCAACTAGTATGGTTTAAACAGCAAGCTTGATGGACAGCAGATAATGCCATACATGTCTTTTGTGGGATTTCTTAGGGCTTCATGAGAACACCTCAGGCTGGCCACCACTGGAGACAGGCAGTGGGCTGGCACACCTGATCCCATGCAATGGTTCTTCTGTAGTTCCCTTTGTAAAAGACAAGAGAAGTTGAATAATCAGCCTAAGGAGTTAAGTGTATTGTTGTACTTCAAGATTTAAACCTCTCCACTGTGTATCTTTGTGTCACGTTGCTCTTCCTGGAAGCTGCCAGTGAGTGGATATGAATACTCAAAATAAATCAGTTTTCTGTGAAGACCTTTCTCCCCAGATACAACAATATTACATTTCATCAGAGTTTCTTTGGAGGGGCCTGTGAAAATTCTCACTCCAGAAATCCTCTTCCCAGTGAAAGAAGGCACTGGATGGGGACAGGAACAGATAGACCTGCTGTTCTGTCTCTTGTGAGAGCATCTATCTTTTAACTGAATATAACTTTGAGAAATTTGGATTTTTCTCCTTGATTTATAAGCTACCATGCCGATGTGTGGTATTACTTAACAGACATGGGCCAGAGCTCATTAGCCAGTCCTTCAGCAGAAGTGCACGTGTTGCAGTCACGGGGTCGCTGCTGGAGGTCACTTCATGGAGTCAGAGATGTTCCTGCCGTGAGCACTCCGAAAAACCAGCTCCCCCTGAACTCACCGTGTCATTAGCAGCAATAGTGATCTTCTCCCTATTTAACCAGTGGGACAAGATGCTTGCCTGTGTACCCACGTTGATCAAAAAGACAAAGTACATTTCCAAATGGAAAGTCACCTCGGTGTCAGATGACCTCCCGCAGTTTATACCAGCTGATATGTGTGAAAGAGAAGCCACTGGTCTTTTCACAGCATGTTTGGTAGAAAGGTCCCTAAAAATTATACCTATTTCTATCTAGAGAAAAAAAATACAACAATCTCAATATCCTGTTCATATTTAGATGAATTTATAGAGAAAGCGTGATGGAACGTATTAAAAAATACATACTTTATGTACACATTTGGACTAAAATTATAATTGTTGCCCTATGAACCACTGATTTCCATGAATGAAGGAAATGACCATTTCAGCTCAATTTATATATTCCAAATTCCAGTATTAACTTTACAAACTGATGTAATTGTTCATGTACTGAGCTTCTTGGATGTTCATTCTATGATAAATATTCAAATTGTTGTAAGTCTTATCCAACATATACAGAACTAATGGCAGCAGCTGCTAAATATTATTTGGCAATACTCATTCTCATAAAGACTCTTTCGTATAGGCTGTTCAGACTTCAACTGTCCTTGCACAAAGAAGGGGAAAGGAGCTGCATTACAGAGAGCTCAGTTTCCTTTCATGCTGTTGCTCTAAAAGCAGGACAGCTGAGGTTGCTTGACCATAAGATCAGTGACAACTGCAGAATAATTGTAAGGTTGGATATACATTCAGAGAGCTGCTAAGACCGTGGAAATGTGAAATGTAGCCTCAGACTAAGGGTATTGTCTCTGCAAGGGGTGCACATCACTAAGGCTCCTTAATTCTTCTAAATCTCGTATTTGGGGCTAGTGTTAGAAGAAAAAAGGGAGAACTTGAAAAGTAGTAGTTGTAAGTAACTATAAAATCATTCTAAACAAAGTCTCCACTTAGCACGTGCCTTATTCTGACCACCTCAACACTGGAATATTACATTTATGTAATTCTTGCCATAATTCACACTGTTGGATCATTAAACATGTACTTCATTATTGCCAAGCATAATTGTGAGCTGCTGGAAGCATTACTGGTTTGTAAATAAGTATTTCTTCATAGATGGATAAGAGGGTTTTCTTCCATGTTCATTTGCATATCACTTATGAGAGAAATTCAAATAATGTATTTTAGTGGGAAGATAGCAAGAGAACTGCAAGTAGCAAGAATTAAATAACAGAAACACAATTACTAAAGAACTGCTGCAGCATATTCTCCTTATGTGGCAGAGGTTTTACAATATTTACTTTATATGATAGGAGTTATAAGTGGAATTCTGTGTTGTCTGTTCAGCCTATTATGCAGATGGTGCTTGATTAAAATCTATTTTAAACTACAGCGATTACTGCAAGATAGTGTGCATAAAACAGCTCTCCTAGCTCCATTAAAGGCTTTGGTACTATTGCAGTTTATTTTAAATATGCTTATAGACATTTTCCAGGTTCTCAAGGGACATTTAGATATCAACGATGTGCCTTACTTGATAGTTTTAAATCCTACACTAGATATTCTTGTGATCTATTATGTGTGCAACATGGTTAATGTACACTTTTTTAAAGTGAAAGATTATTGCTTTCTTGTGATAAATAAGTTAAATACATCACCATAATTAAGCAATAAGCCATGACAGGAGGTGGATTACCATGAGCTAACTACACCTCCAGGGATTTTGAGGCACAAGTCTATGCCTAGCAGAATATATATGGTTTTTATTTTATTTTCCATCTGTCTCTGCTTTGGTGGTTAGAAGTGGAGTCTATGAAGCTGATAGACTGATGGGAGCATAAGGTAGGCTATCATCTCAGCCATTTGCAAGGTTATTAGTACTGGAATTCTGGTATTCTTTTTATTTCGTTATTTTCATATAAGACAAACAGAATTTCCCCTGTGAGTACTCTGTTTTTAACAGTGGGTTTTTGAAGTCTCTTGATCATTAAGGTTGGAGAATAAGGTTTTAGAGCTGTTCACAGAACAACTTACCAGAAAGCACTTACACAAGTTTCTGTAGTATATCACCTAGTTTAAGTGTAGTTGAAGTAGTGTGTTATCCTAATCTACAGAGAACTTTTAAATCTCATTGGTTCAAAAATAAACTGAAAGGAGAAAAATGTTAGCAAATCACACAGGTAAAATTTCAACTGTAGAACTAATTATTGCCAAGTCTTCTTGCTCATGGAGTTTGCACAGGACTTCTGAAAAGTTCAGACTAATGTTGTCAAATTAACTAGAGAGCCCTAGTTAATTATTCTTTAACTGCTAGTTTTGTGTACTGTGTAGAATTAAATAGTAGCAAGAGACAGAAAGTTGGATAACTTAATAATGGGTAGCACACTTTGTTTTTTCTGTATTTTTCAAATGTAGGCAATAGGCTGTATGTCTATTAACTTTGTTTTAAAGTTGCAGCTATTGTAATGTAATGTTCAGCAAACAAGCAACTTCATTTTCAAGTTGCGGTCATCACTTTGTTGCTGTTTTTAGTAAGCCACAGAGATTCAGATTGTTCACTGTAGTCACCTGGCTTCTTTTGGACACCACACAGTGAGCCATATAGGAAAATAAAAGTTATTTTTCTCAAAATGAGGATTTCCAGCCATTCATGCAGTTCCAATGATTTGAACACCTGTATCCTCCTGTGCCACTTGATACGCATTATTAAAAAATAATAATAGAAGGAAGGGAAAGAAGTCATGCCTAGTAGATCCTTAGCCTAGAGCATCCCATTTATGCTCTTGATCTTCTCATACTTCAAAATGCTTATGATGCACAGTGCTTTGGTCATGCTGACAAAAGAGGAAAGCCTTTGAACCCACTTGTAAGATCACACACCATTTCTATAGCTACAGTAAATTAAGTGATCATATCAAGAAAAGGTGCTTTGCCATGGAGCTCCAATGTGTTGAAGAATCAGGTCATTGTCCCTTTATGTGCTTGAAAGTCATAGAATCCTAGAATCGTTTAGGTTGGAAAAGACCTTTAAGATCATCGAGTCTAGCTGTTAACCTCACACTTCCAAGTTTGCCACTAAACCATGTGCCCAGGAGCCACATCTACACATCTTTTAAATGCCTCTAGGGACAGTGACTCCACCACTTCCTTGGGCAGCATGTTCCAATGCTCAGCAATCTCTTTGGTAAAGAAATTTTTCCTAATATCCAATCTAAGCTTCCCCAGGGGCAATTTTGGGCTATTTCTTCTCATTCTATGGCTTGTAACTTGGGTCAAGAGACCAACACTCACCGTGCTACAACCTTCTTTCAAGTAGTTGTAGAGAGTGGTAAGGTCTCCTCTGAGCCTCCTTTTCTCCAGGCTAAACATCCCCTGTTGCCTCAGCTGGTCCTCATAAGTCTTGTGCTCCAGACTCTTCACCAGCTTCACAGGATAACTGGGTGCTTTGGTGTTTGCACAAATGTGCAGGTTTTTTTCAGGTGGTGCATAAATAAGGCACATGAGCTTTCCTCCATACACCATTCCTCTTTCACTCCTTTCCTCAAACCATTTGGTTTTACATAAGCAGATACAAAAACTACTCAGCTAAATCCAGATAGGTCAAAACTGATCCTTTAAAGGGCTCTAAACTGTCTATACTGGTAAAGCTTTGTTTCTTCAGACTTCAATTAGAAGGTGTGTAGGGGAATGTCTATAACTTGAATTGCTTTGTTCACAACCAGATTTTCTTCAAAATCTCTGGAACGTATACCACTAGCTGTAGAAGAAATTGGTTTGAACAGTAGTCTGGGGTCATTCTGGGGAAGGATGAGAATAAGCAAAAGGTAGAAATGAGGGTGTTTCTTCTGTGTTTCTTCTGTCTGCAGATGGTTCATATTGTTGAACTGATACTCAGGATACGGAGAAACTAATTCAATTTGAATTTTCTCATTATTTTCAAGTCATAGCCACTAGCAGTAAAACTTAGAAAAGGTGAAAAGATGACCAGATGAACTACAGAGATTATAGCAATTATATGAAAGAGAAATATAAAGTACTTTAAGGGAAAAAATAGCATTATCTGAAATACTTATAGAGAATTTTATATGTGTGACTGATGCAGATAGTGTTAACATTTGGATTATCAAAGATAACAAAAAAATTTCAATTTCTGCATGCAAAATCCAAAATGTTTGCATTACAGAGGCTGTAACAGTGGTTGGAATGACTTAAACTGGCTTTTTTTTATAGTACTCTCCTAATTTTATATTACAGGTCAACGGTGGCGAGAAGAGACCGGCTTCAGATATAGGAAAGAAACCCAAAACTCCCAAAAAGAAGAAGAAGAAGGACCCAAATGAGCCACAGAAGCCTGTGTCTGCCTATGCATTATTCTTCCGAGACACTCAAGCAGCCATCAAGGGCCAAAACCCCAATGCTACTTTTGGTGAAGTCTCTAAAATTGTAGCTTCAATGTGGGACGGCTTAGGAGAAGAACAAAAACAGGTACAATATGTGCTGTAGCTCAGAGGCTTTGTTTCAGGAAAGTGCTATCAGGGTCATCTGAGCACTGTAGGCAGCTTCTTTTGTTTGCCAGGATGAAACTTGAATATGTGTCATCTCAGGAATATGATTTAAAGACTCTGAGATAAGGAGAGTGTTGTTTTATGTCGTATGTATGAAACCACTAAAAGAGTATACCTTGTTTTGCGATGTGACAGTTTTAAGATTATATTTAGGAATGTTTTATGCTGAAATTGGTAGGCCTAGGATTTTACCATGTCATTCCTCTGTATGTGAAACTGTCATGTAAGAGGACCTTGCTGCCAAAGCTTATATCTGTGCAGTGTGACCTCACACATATCTGAGCTCCCACCTGCAGATGTTTCCCTTCCCCATGATCCCACGATGTCAGAAGGGGAGCTGGGCTCACACTTGCTCCCAAACCACCTGGCTTTTATGAAAGAAGTCTGTAATGTGTTGACCCAAAGAGACCCAGGGTGGACGCTGGCAAAGGGCATCCTCTAGCATATGTGTGGGCTGTGGAAATCACTTCCCAAAGTTACTTCCATCTTCCGTGGAAAGGCCCCGGTTCTGTAATGAGAGCAGCAGAGCTGGACCTGAAACTTTGCAGAAATCCTGCCAAGTCAGTCAAAGCTGTGTAAAAGTGGGCAACTCTGGAAGCTCATCACATTTAAGTGGTAACAGCTGGCAAATATCATTGATCCTCACTGTAGCATACCACTGCTTTTCTGTTGTTATTGGTTGCATTTTTACTAACTGCCAGCAGAATGGATTCAATTGATAAAGAAATGGGAATTATAAGAAAGCAACAGATAGGGAAGGAAAGTATATGCTAGGTGAGAGTTATACTGGCTGCAGGACACCTGGGTTGGGGTTGGTGTTAGCACAGAGAGTGAAAAAAAAATGGGACTAAACTGAATCTCATTCATTCATACACTATTATTACAAAATTACAGTTAAAAACCTAAGAATTAAAGAAAACTTTTCTATGATTTTTTGGTATGTAAAATTATTTAGGCTTGGGAAAAAAAAAAAAGGGGGATTACTTTGCTAATAACTGGGTAGTGTAGGTACATGTAGATCCTTTTTAAAAATACCAGTGTAAAAAGAATCAAGATTTGGCACTCACTGATGAACTAAAAAAAAAGCTTTTGTTATCTACTGTCCACCATTGAATAAGGCCAGCATTTGGAAAGTTTAGCTGGAGGAAAGGTAACTTTCTGAACACAGGGAACAAAAAAGTCACTTGGTCTGGCACATTAGAGTTATTTTGTTGTGTTGTCTCTTTCTTTTCCCTTTTTTAATATGCCCAGCAAAGGACAACATAAAAGACTGTAAAATGCACATTTCCTTTGAGCTTGTCATGTGTATGCTACCACCAAAATATTAAAGCCCTTCCATAGAAATGTGTAAGAAAAGTGCATGAAACCCTAAATTTCCTGCTTTAACTTTGATTTCATATTCATAGTTGAGAGCAAAAATTGAGTAAGTCCTATGCTGTAAGAGCAGAATAAAATTTATTTTCCTTATCTCTGTTGTTGTTAACTTAAGTTGAAACACAGCAGAATGATGTGTTGTGGAATCCACATGACACAACCATGTAAAAATGGCTGCAGTTATGTTTTTAAAGCCAATTCTTTCAGAGTTTGAGTTAGCATATCTTTGTTGCTTTTTGACTCATTTTGTCTATTCATTATCATCTATTAAGCACATTTTTAAAACTCCAGGCCCACGCCCTTTCTAATCTAGCACTGTACAAAAATAATAAAACATAGTCCCCATTTAAAAAAAATAAAATTGGCAATCCTATTTTCTAGAATAAATTTAAACTCATTTTTTATTCCATTAGGGATCTAATAGCACAAAATAATGATTACAAGACATCTTAACTGACTAGATAGTCTGTATTTTAGAGGCCTAGTTTTTCTGATCCAGAGCATTAGTAACTGTTATGAAACCTATGTCTCTGGTAGGAAAATTGGACTCTAAAAATACAAATGATTAATGTAGCATTTGGTATTTGGCATTGAAGAAGCTTCAGAAATTCAAAAATAGTTAAATGCAGAAACAATAACATCATTAGAGGACTACTTTATTGATGAATTATACTTGCTGAAAAGGATTCAATTATCATAAAGCTTCTGGCTTATGTTGTGGAAGCTAATGCTTATTCTGGAATTTAAATAGAAGTATGTTTCCAAATTATGTTTCCTGAATTGGAACTCCTTTTACTATTTAAATAGTAAATATAAATGAATCAGAAAGTAGAACATAATGCAGCTATTGAGAAAGAAGAATAGCCTCATGTTTTCATGCTAAAATGAAATCTTCTTTGTTCTTATGATCTGAGCCATTTTCTTCTGAAACGCATAGAATTCTTCTTGTTTATTTCTGAAGATTGACCACAGAATAAATAAAAGTATAGAAACTCAGTACAATAATGACCTAAGGGCAGTATATGTATGTCCAAGCCTTTGCAACAAAATTTTGATAACCTGACATATTAGACTGCAGATTGAAAAGCTTTGTGCAATAACCACATATGTTTTTCAAACTGTGAAGAACTAGGAAAGTGTTGTTTGAGAAAATAACATTTGAATGACAAAAAAGGAAATGTTATTATGAACTAGCTGATGGTGGGTGCCTTACTGAAGTTAGGGGAGGGTAATGCTTAAAATGGGTTGCACTCTGATACTCTTACTGTGAGAATAATGCAATTTATTAGATTAAAGCAGATACCGGTGTACTTCCCTCTTATTTTACCATATGAAGACATTTGCATTTTTGAGTCACATTAATTTTTGTGTGTAAAAGGCCCATTTGCAAACAATGCTGGTGTGTGACTGTATTTTATGTCCAAATCTATCTACACAGAGGAGTCTAGAAGTTATAGAGAGTTTAGTGGTCATGGTGGACTTTGTCACGGACTTCTCAAATTCTGGATAGAGTACAATAATTACACATGATCAGAAACAGGCTCTGTGCATTTTCCTTCATTTTTCACTGTAAATGCTTTCTAAAACTGTTCAGATTAATAAATCTGTGAATGGTAGGCGGCTGTAGCAGTAATATGTTGAGGTACATTCTCCTCAATGCTGTAGCCATCACAGAGGGATATTTTTTTTCAGTGACTGTTTCAGTTCCTCTCTTATGATCACAAACAATGTTTTCTCCTTAGTACTATACTTCTGTGCATTCCATTTCTATAGCTTATCTATGTACATCTTTGCCCTTTGCACACTTTTTTACTGCAAAGGGGAGATAAACAACCCCTAGGAAAGCGGGTTCAGTATGCTAAATGGTTGAGGCTTTCAGACAGAGCACTGGTTTAAACTGGGTAAAAAGGCTATTTAGGTCATTTTCTGTCCTTAGATGAAAAAGGAAAGTAATTTTAAATCAGTACCAGATGTGCATGTACTAAATGAACCTTAAGTTTCTAATTGGAGTCCTAGTAAAGCTGTAATAGATGTGGCAAATTACAAACAAAATGTTCTTGTTTACATTAGTGTAACTTTAAAACTTCAGCCAAAGACCTTAATAAGTGTTCTGTTATTCTAAAAATGGAATTGAATGTCTATTCAACATTCAACAAAATTAATCTCTGGTGTAACTTCAGTGACTTAACTGGAATTCTAGTAGGAATTGATTTGGCCTCCTATGAACAGCTTAGTGTGCATACTTGTGTGTGTGTATGTGTTCCTGTGTGTTTACTTCAGCATTGCGCTGGCCCTGCAGCTGGGAGAAGGAGGGATTCACCTCAGGCACCCTAAACTTAACAATCAGAAGAAGCAGGTGAAACGACTCTTTGAGTGCTGTGACAGATGCTTTCTTTCAGGCTGCATAATTCATAGACAGTAATATTAGCTGCAACAGTTCAGCTCAATAGCAACACCTCATTATTTTATCCCTCAGTATTTATTCCTATGGTTGACGCCTCATGAAATTACTGTTAATGTGTTTATATAAGGGCAGATCTGACACAAGTGGGAAGAATTTAATTTCCCACTCATTCTTTCCTGCTGATGTGTCCTCTTCCCCTGGTAGAAGTGGCAAGTGTAAATAGTTAATTTGCTTCAATTATGAGCCTGTCCTGCTAAATTAGAAGCAGCAGGAATATGAAGAGCCAGAATTATACATATGAGGCAGCTGACAAATCCTCTGAGCTCACAAAATCAAATCATTTACTCCTCATTGGTGCTCAAAGACCCACTAGATAAAAGCTGCAGATTATTCTTTAACATCTGATGGAACTTGGATTGCATGTTACCAATACTTACGTAAAACAAAGTCCCTGTGCATTGGTGTCAATATTTGTGATGCTGTTACCATTTTCACTATAACCCAAAAGCTTTCAGGGTTTTTTATTTTGTCTCTAAAAATAACCCAGACTGATTTGGGCATGAAAAATAACAAAGCATGCTTTATAAGTTTCTCTTTTGACCACAGGGAAGTTTTAGACATAGCAGCACATCATCCACTGCTGGGGTGAACCAGGTAGATCAGGAGGGGGCTTACAAGTAATGCTGGCCAATCCTTCATATCTCCACAGCTTCTCTCACGATGTGAGGCACCCCAAGTCAGATCAAAGTGGATCCAAGATCAGTGTTTCAACAGGTCTTGATTCCGCCTGGCCTCTGGGAGCACCTAACCTATATCCTCCCTCCCAGGGTATGATGGCATCCCATCCCTTGACATGGCAAATGAGACCACCCATCCCATGGCAGGAAGAGCCATCAAGCCCCCATTGCATTGCCATGGGTGTGGGGTGCCCAGTGATATCATGGAAAAAGAGTTTGGGGACTGGCTGCTGAAACAGCTTCAGAAGATGTGCAGACCAAGAGGTCAAGGTAGTCATTAGCATTTTAAAAACTTCAGTTTCTTCCCTTATATATGCTGATACACAGACATTTGTTTATCTGTCTCTTATTCTCCCTTTAAAACCCCTTGCTTGCTCCATGCTAATGAAGCAATCTCCAAGGAATAACTAACACGCTTGTAAGAGAATGAGAATGTGCCTTCAGTTTAGTAGATAAACAACCACACAAGGTTTAGCTTTGTTTTATTTTTGTAAATGAGAATAGGAAGAGAAGGCACATCTGTGTGTGCACACTGCCAAAGTGAATTATAAGCAAAATGGATTCAGGAACAGGCACAACAGAGAATCTGTTACATCTCTCCTCCCAGCTACCTGCACCAGCAATGTTGCTTTCACCAGCATTGCATCTTAGGCATGTTTGGGAGATGCACTGTTTTTCTTCACAAATATCTATATTGAAATTGTGTCTCCAGCCTTTGAAGGTCTAGATTGGAGTGCCAAGATTTCAAAACAACTGATCCTCATCCTGTTGTATTCTTCTCCCTTGCTCTGAAAGCATCTGGGCTTAATGAGCTAGAACACAAACGGGCCAATAATAGGCACACACTAAGTGCAGATATAACTTGTGTCTATGCACATATATGTACAGATACGTAAACTTATATCTTCAGATTTTTCTAGAGCCCTGGCTTCTATGCAACCAGTCCTTGAACCCCTTAACTTCCATTGACTTCAGAGGGGAGAAGTATCAGGCCCTCTGGGAGCACTGAAGTCACAGGGAACATCAGACATCCCCTGTCCAGGGTGGATTTCTAACATCCGATTGCAGCACACAACAAACACAGGTCCTAGAGAAATATTGCACAAGGACACTGAGTTATGAAATGTTGACTTTAAGTCCACTTCACCTTCTTATTGTTCTTGGAAGCAGCTGGGCCAAAAGGACCCTGGGTTTCAAATACTGCTGTAGCAGTGTGCCTAAATAATAGCCTTAACTTTCTACTTACTCTTCTTCCCCAGCTTTTATCCATACATTTTTCCCCAACAGGAACATGACTTTTAAGTGATTTGCATTCAAAACTGGATTTAAGCCCAATTAATTTGCCTCCATTCAGCCTCACATCTTTAGGTTTTTTTAAAAAGAGTACCAGCAAGTGGAAATAATCACCACATAAATCATATGTTTAATGTCGCTTGTTTTGTACTCAACTTTCATCCAACGTGCTTCTGATAAAGTGTACAGTCCTGCTCCTGTAAGCATCAAGACTATAAGGTCAAATTTAGGCCTGGCACAAATGGCTGCAATTTCCAGTGTTCTCCATAGTCTCACTGTGCAAGAGCTGAATTTGGCCTGTGATCTTTCCCCCACATGCCAGAAAGATTGAATTCTTTCCCCCAAGCCTCTAATATGTCATCAGTATCATTTCCATGCTCTACAGTCAAAGAGACTACTGAGCCATATAGCTAGCCCTGGGCCTCTTTCTGTTACTGTATGTACTTAGATTAAAAATCAAATGGTAACATATTTCAATGTCCATTAAGCAATTCTGAGGATTTTTTTTTCTGACTGCTATGGGAATATCTTTCTCCATATTTTAGATGAGTGTGTGAAGCCCTAGGTGCCTTTGCTGCAAAATCAGGAGATTAAAACTGGAGATATGTCTCCCACTTGGAAAAAAATACAAGTTTTCTCTATGAGCCGACGTGTTTGGGGCCAGGAACGACAATCTGAATGAGGAATTTAATTCTGGATTGGAGCCTACTGTATTTTATCAGATGACATTCCTGTATTCCTGTAACTGTAGTCCAAGAAAATGACACTCCCATGGGGTATAACACTGCAGAGACCAAGAATACAAAATCAGTCATGTTGCTTTTTGATTTACTACTTTGCATATACTGTTTTGGGGGACTTCTGGAACACTTCCACCAAAACAAATGTGGGCACTTTTACATCATTTTAAAAAGACAAATATTACTTGCTTGCAAGTGTCAGCTCTAAGGAGATATCCACAAGATAAACGGAAAACTTCCCTTTCTTTGTCATCCTTGTACCATCTATTTAGGCAAAGTAGCATGGTTCTTTGTAATTTGCTTTGTCAGCTAGGTGACACCGAGCTTTTGCCAACTTCCATGAAGCACAAATTCTGAAAGTCTCTTTTTCTCTTAAAATCATCAGTCAATTTAGTTTGCTGTCTCCAAGGTTAGTATCATCTCTAATATTAAAGGGGACTGTAGTCACAAGCAATAGTTTTCCATTTGCACTCAAAACTGAGGACATGGTTGCAGGCATTTGAGTGCTTGTTTTGTCTCTTGTGATGACTTGGGGAAGGGATATCTGTTCCCCTCAGGCAATGAGGGTGCAAGCCACAAGTGACAAGGTAGTAATCCTGCTGCCTAGTGTGTTGTGATAGTTGTGTTGTTGATAATCTTCCACAAGCAAGCCAAGAGGAAGTTCATCGTGAAAAAATGGCTAATCAGAACAAAAACCTGGCTTAAGATGTTACAGGTATA
The DNA here is from genome assembly GCA_013397915.1 of Daphoenositta chrysoptera. Taxonomy (NCBI): domain Eukaryota; kingdom Metazoa; phylum Chordata; class Aves; order Passeriformes; genus Daphoenositta; species Daphoenositta chrysoptera. The sequence goes on from VZRO01005941.1 coordinate 690,137, forward strand.
TTTTAACTATATATCAGATATATAGATATATATATATATATCAGTAGTGAACTTCATATTATAGAACACATAGAAAAGCACAGGAACATAAAGCCTGCCTCAAGGAATTTATGATCCAAAAAGACAAGAACTAATCAGCAGTTAAAATACATAAATCAAAACATGACCAGAATTTGACAGCATGGCAGCATAATGCAAAAGTTCTGAAGTTTCACTGTGGTTTTAATTTGGTGAATCTAGTATTTGTGAGTGGTTGTCCTATAACTCACCACCCCTCCATCTCCAAGTGGAGCTCTGGTGCATTCTGTTTAAGGATGTGTGTGTATCACTGTAAGTAAGAAGAGTTCAGTCCCTGCTGTAGGCTCTGGTGGCCCACAGGTATGGTCAGCCCAGGAAACCTGAGCGAAAGGTTGCTGGTCCAATGGCCTGGGGCTGGTACCAGCCTGTGAGAGCCCAGGGCATTCGTTTTCCCTGGTGGCCTAATTCAAGTTCTATCTTATATATTTATATGCACCAAGTAGGGTTTCACACTCACTCCTTTTTGCATGCTTTGCTGAACAGTGTTAGGGAACTTGAAGCTACCTTGGAAGTGCAATTAAATAAGGACCCATGTATTATGCTGTCTACATTTGCGTGTGTGAAGCACAGTAGGAAAATAATTCCAGCAAGTTCCATTTATAGACAAATGTAGTCTTGGTGTTTTGGGGTTTCTATAAGGTGCTGAAGAGTAAAAGAATAAATTAAACTGACCCACCCTGCGTATACAAAATGACATTTTTTTCTGCCAACATTCATTTTTCCACAACTGGAACAATATAGAAAATAAAATACTGTGTAAGGAAACAAATATGCTTCTGAATCAGAATGGGCCTTTGCTGCCTGAGTGACAATCAGTTGATGTTCAATTATCATGTTAATTAAATTAAAGCAAGACGGAAATTACTTAATTCCATAACTATATGTTCCTGTCAAGTTACTTATTTAATAATTGTTTCTTGCTTGGCAGAGGACAGGAAAATGACCTTATAGGAGACTTCTAGGATGCTATAAATAAAACTAAATATTCCCACTATACCGTATAGATAAGCAACAGAACAGAACCCTGCTTCATGATACTGGAAAAATGTTAATTGCATTATTGGATATGATACGTTTTATATTTTGGAACTGTCTTAAGCATGAAACTCAAAAGAGCTTCAGCTATTTTCTAGAGCACACTTGAATGATGACTCAAGCCTTTTTCCTTCCCAAAAGTGCTGCAAGGATACAACTCTTATACTTACAACAACATAAAACTATTTAAGCCTGAGGCCTAAAAAATTCTGACAGCTGCAAAAAAAAAAAAGAAAAAGAGTTTGGGAGGAGCAGCTGACTTGCTCATACCTGTTTGAGGTACTGCTGCAAATGTTGAAGACACTCCCCACTTGCCCTGCCTTCTTAAGCCCCCAGTGCAAGCCCAGGCCAGCACAAAGCCAGTGAATTGGTACCACTGCCAGAGCCACATTCATTTGCCTTCAGAGGAAAATATTGATGGCCAGACCAGATCTTGTTGCTATTTATGTTACCAAGTGTTAACTCCCCAGACAGGCAGAACTTACACTAATTTTTAGTCTAGGCCATGACCAATCAGAATTTCCAAAACCAGCATGAGGATCATCTAAAACTTTTCCCCACCCAGTAAGGACGTTTTTACTATAATGACCTTCTGTTAAATCATTAAAGTTTATAGTACCAGGGAAGACATGGTGTTCATGTGAGTATTATTCATTCACCAAAAGATTCAAGAGAAGCGGGCAAGGCAGTGCGTACACTGAACATGGTAGATGCATAGCTAGGAAATAATTAAATAACAACTGTCTGATGGTGCTCCTATGAAGTAGTGATGTTTTAGATGGAGATTTGCAGAATTGTTGTTAGTTTCATATTATTGAGTTAACCTTGTGCAATATAACTATTTGCAGGAAAAGTCAGGTCCCAGAGGACTCTTTCAATTATGCTGTGACTGTAAGAGCACAGCAGGAATGTCTATTTTTTATATTTGTGTAATGCAAAATAAAACCAAATGTGGAAACAGTAGATACACGATCTTTTGAAGAACATTATCCTGTGTAAAATTCTTTTTTCAGCTCTGTTTTTTAAGTTGGCTATCAGAATGATGCAGAGGCATTGCAATATACAAAGCAGTATAACTTAGTCTTTGTTCTGTAGGTCAAGCTGAATTCATTTTAGCAGCTAGGAACAGACTGCTGACTAATTTATTATTTGTTTTCAAAACAAATAGTAATTCCCCTAATAATCACAAACAATTACAACTTAAGAAGCAAATTGCTACCTTTTTTTTTTCCTTTGCAGAACAATAGGAGATCAGCAAACACTACATGTTTATCTTAATCTGGAGAAATTACAAGGGTGCAAAGATACAGTTGCACAGCTAAAACCAATCTTTTTCCCTCTCTGTCTTTATAGTTACAATTTTAGAAGCCTAAGACTTCTCTGTTTCCATTATGATCTTTTGCTTCCCTGGGAAGCAAAATCTTTAATCCTTTTAGGCAGCCTCTGAGTTTTGCCAGCCTGTATGTGAGGTTTGTTCTGTGTCTGAAAGCAAAGCCTCAGTGAAACAAAAAATTGTTTCACGAGTACATTCTTTATAAAAATGGTGTTGTGCTGGATCTTTCCAGCCTGACATTCCCACTCTCCCTTTGTAGTCTGCAACTGTATTGTCCCCTGTGTGTACACTCTGTGCTGCCAGGTCCTCTCCATTACGGGACTGCTGGTTTTACTGAAGCATTGGAAGATCAAAAGAGAACACTTTAAAGTTTCATAAAGTTTATCTTTCTGGGGAGGAGATGTTCATGTGTGCTTTTAGCTGTGGGATTCAGAAGAGCGCCCCAAAATTGTCCTCCTAAATAGCTTTGCCTGTCTTTTAGCTTTGAATCAATAGTGCAGTTAACTAGGCGGTGAGGAATGGGAAGGGGAAGGTGAACAGTCTTTACTTCCCTCATGGAGGCTTTCCACAGGTGCCCAGGTTGTGCATTTAGCTGAAGAAGTGGACAACAGAAACACAAAGCTGCAGTTTCATTTTGTGCAATATTATGAATCCCAAATGCCTGTCCACACTTGGATTAACCTCTGGCATGTGACTTAAAAATTGTGAAATATAGCAACAATAAAAAAGTAAATTTTCTTTCCCTTTATTTGTGTCCCTCACTTTTAAACCTTTGGATGTTTTTTAAGCTTTTCATTTCAACAAAAAAGATGAGGAGTCAGTCCTCCTTAGTTACATGAAGCCCAGATGCATGCATGACTCCTAAATCTACCCCTTCAAGGAAAACACCCAAAACATTAAGTAGTGAGAAACTCATGACAATATTTGCAAACAGAAACCTTGAGTTGTTCCTGAATCTGTCACTGACATGGCTAACAGCAAGTCATTAGCTAGGCTCCATGGGTCAGAAGCTGGTTCTCCTCCTGAGAGCTTTCAACCCTAAACATCTACACATGTTTCTCTAACATCATGTTACTGTACTGCTATGAGGTTCTGCCTAACCCTGCAGATAATCTTTGATCTTGAAATCTGGGCAAAATTGAAGTGATTCTCCAAGGTCTTTAATCTATTATGAGATTGTGCACATGCCACATTTAAAATAATTTGGTGAGTTGAGAGAAATGTACAGAAATAGATCCATGCTTCTGAGAAGTTAATTAGACCGATATGGGATCAAGACTGGAATAATGACTAACATTTATTATCCTTAGCAGCTCCATGGGCTTCTTTGACTGCCCCCAACAGTTCACCCACGGAAGAGGGAAATGCTCTTGGCTGATCTGTGGTGCTGTCATCTCCTCCTTCATTTAGCTCAAATGTCTTTCTGCAGATTCTCGTCTACCCCAGAGGGTTTTAGCTGGTCTCACCAGTGGAAGCCAGAGGAGAGGGTCACACTTACCTTCCCCCATCCCCAAAGGTCCCATTCGAAAGTACGCCCCACACTTCAATTTGAGCAATTAAACCTGAGATGCTATGAGGAATATTGTTTTTTCAGTACTGCTGGTTAGTTAAAGGGTGTTTCACAGTTGGAACAATATTTTCTTTAAAATATTTGATGTTTATTATTTCACTCTTTAGGCAATATGATGAGGAAAGGCTGTTTACTTAGAAAGACATTATGAAAATGCATGAGACACACCGGTGATGTACAAAAACAAAACCAGATTCATTTACCAATGTGCCGCTCTTTGTTTTTAGGTATACAAAAAGAAAACTGAAGCTGCCAAGAAGGAGTATCTGAAGCAGTTAGCTGCCTACAGAGCAAGCCTTGTATCCAAGGTAACACATAATGTATATACACACACATATATATAGTGACATATTGCAAACCATTTTCAGCTGAGCAGCACAGTATTTAGTGCAAATAGCCATGTTTATTATCACCTTAAAATTACGTTTAAGTTGCAAATGCTCAATAAACACAGTCATCTCTCCACGTAAAGGTATCCTTTCCCTCCTGGTCATCAAGACAGCACTTCAGTTTGGGAGTAACATGCCAGTGCAACAGGGGAAGCAGGTAGTGGTAAACAGACCTCAATATAACAAACATGCTAGGCAGCCACCATGCTACCTGTGAGGGAAAAAAGTACATCAGGCACAAAATGCCTGGGTTTGTCTTTGTGGGTTTTTCAGTACTGCTTTTTACCTTGAAATCACAATACAGAAATAGTCAAGCTCAAGTGACAGTGCAGATTTTCATAAGAAATGTGAATTTCCATTTTACATCCAGCAAGCCACTGTGAGCACAGCATAGGTCACCACTAAGACAATGGAACGTTCTTTACTGGAACACACCACTATATCCCAAATATACAGCCAGTAGCAATTTTCTAAATAGATTTATTCAAACATTCTTCGTGCCCATAATTTTGCAGTAGACTCTTTAGAATTTGTAATGTACTTTTAAATAAGCAAAAGAATGTGAAATTACTGTACTGTGTCAATGTGAAAAACCAATTGGGCAACTTCAGAATCATACCAGTTAGAAGCACTAAAACAAATTTAGATATACTTTGTTCTTACTTAAATAAAATCAATCTTAGAGGTAAAGATCACCATATGAAGGACTGGCATACAGGACATGAGAAGAACTTCTTGGTTAGTTTCAAATGTTTTTGGGGTTCCACATACAATACTACTCTGTATATTATATAAATTTGTACGCATTTCAGGGGGTTGCTATTGATTAGCCATATAAGGACCTTTCATGCATGTTTCTATATTATCTCTGTATTTGGTCAGTGTTTGTTCTGAATTTGAAATATGGGGGTGTTGCTTGATTCATTTTTGGGGGTTGTGTCCCGTAACTTTCCATTTTTTACCTGCCATTATAAATACTCCTGCATTTAAAGTAATTGACAGAGTACCTTTAATTTCTGTATTAGGACTGTTTGGTTCCAGAAATAATTGTTGCCTTCAGAAAGAGTACCATGTGCTCACAAGCAAATCTTTTTGAAATCGCTTGCTTATTGGCAAAAGATAGGTCTAAAAAGCTCAAAATATTCCAAGTTTTTTAAGAAATGCATGAATCCAGCTTTTCACTTGAGAAAATAACTTGGCTATCATTATTTAGCACATCACGGACTGTTTATGTAACAATCTATGTGGCTTAATTTTGAAATGCACAATATAAAAAAATGGGTGTTTTTTTAAGAGATAAAAGCATTGTTGCATTTTCTGAAGAGTGTTTTTCAGAAAAAAAATTTTGAAGACTGTTGATCAGTTCAGAACACGAATCCATTTGTGCAAATATTTAAATTTGTTGTTAGTCAGAAGGGCACTGAAGCATTTTCTTAACTTTTAAGCAATTATTTAAATTCTGCCCATAATGTAATGTTTTCCTCTAGTGTGGAAAGTATAAAAATATAAACTTAATGAAGCTGAGTACTGATTGCTTATTCCCATGAACACACTCAATGAATCTAACAGAGCTGGCATGTAACTAAAGCAAGTCCATTTTGGAATAAGGCAGTAAAATAACCAGTGGTAATATAATATCAGTATATTCTACATTATCATTATTAAATATTTATATGGCAGCAGAAGAGTTGTAGTTCTTTAGACAAGCCTGTAAGCATGAGGAAATATATATAATACATAATTAAGACTATTTGGAGTCAATGTGGTCTCTTATGTCCATGATGTTATATTATCATCCATAAAAACTACTTTTAGACAATATTATTAAGATTCCAAGACCTCATTATCAAAAGTTCAGACATGCCAAAAGTAACACACTTTTTTTCCAAAAATGCTTTATTATGCTGTTAATGATTTGCTCACATATATATTTTATACTTTGTACCTCACTCTGTGGTACCTCACACTAATAATCAGGTGTTCACCGTGGATCCTCCTGAGTTATATTTATGGCATGTTGTTTAACCTTGCTGCTTTATAGAATTTCTGTGCTGTTCATCCCAACAGTGCTTTGGTGTAAAGAAATTCTCACTAATACTTGGGAGCAGGAAGTTTATATTGTCCATATTTTCAAACACAATTAAATAGTTGTGAAATCAGGTTCACAGTAATTTTGTGCGTTCTCCTTGGAACATCTAGAACGTCATTTTTCAAAGTATTTAAACAATATAAAACCCTTCATGTTCCTAGCAGAGCCCCAATGACTTTGGGGTGGCAGCCAAGAGATGCACAATTGTGCTTCACATCCCATCAGGACATCCTTTTGCTATCCAAATGTTATCCAGTTATCAAACTTTCTTTCCTATCCCCTCCTAGAGGGCTGTCTGCAGGAGGAGGCAGGCACAAGCAGGCAAGGGTTCTGCTCAGGTCCCCTCTGTCCAGCTCAGCAGGTGCCTTACACCTCCCAGAGCAGCTGTTTTTCCTGTTTCCTAGTTTTTCAACACTGATTCTGACATCTTTTTCATTAAGCATTACTGGTTTTTAAACAACTAGCGAGCGTATGTGAGTCTTTATGTATGTTTTCTGCCTTTATTTGCAAGTCTTCTCTTTTCTGAAAAGCAAGGAATGGACATACACCATGTTCTACCTCAGTGGTCTAGACTTGGACTCGAATTCACAGCCCCCCTCTTGGCCATTTGACATTCCAGAATAGTCAAAGTAGAAGACTACAGAGAAATGGGGTAGATGTCTTACTGCCAGGAAGACTTCCTAGCCTCTGCCTGACAGCAGAATAATGACATTCATCCCAAGCTCTGGGGTGAAGTGCAGCATCAGGTGGAGATGGTGGCCTTCTCCATGACACTCAGCTCCTTGCCCCTTTACTCTGCTTTTTTTGTCTCCTCCCCTCTCTCGCCTCCCCTCCCCTACAAGTTCATTTTCCAGAAAGCTGAGCAGTTCTGTTTGGAGTTTGTCACACACACACACAGAGGTAACACACACCCCTAGTGTGTATCATATCAGACTGTGTTATTTGGCAAAATCAGAGCTGAAAAGAGTGGAAGTGTCACCAGCAACTCTGGTAATAGGATTGCCAGCCCATCTCTAGTAAACACTTAAATGGTTTCATGATGTCTTTATAAGACATGCATGGCCACCACCCAGTAAATAAGGTAAACATATGATTGTATAAATATGTCAGCATGCATTAATTCCCATTCATTTACAAGTATATTTCCTGTATTTTTTTCCCTTTTTTTTTTTCTGGTTGAAATTATTGGATCTGTTGTTGAGTTTGTTCATGTGTGTAGGAATTGATAGGTAAAGTAAAAACACATAACAAAGCATTATATCTTCTGCTATGCAGATTGCCATATTGCTTATAGTACTGACTAAGCCTTTACATTGTAAACAAGTGTCTTTATATTTGCCCTTAGTTGCAACTTTTAGTACTATTCAGGTCCAGAAATGCAGTCTCTGGTATCTGGTAATTTGTACAGCATTACATAAAATGCTGTGAATTGCAATTTTACTTTTTCATAAAACAAGCACTTTTTCTAGCTTAACCAGCCTTTTTTCTGGCTGACATTAGAGTTTTTGCTGCATCTTTCAAATATATATATTTAATATAGATATATATGGATAAATGTTAGATACTTTCATATATTACATGTGTTCATCTATGTATATTTATAAAACAATATATGCATATTACGTATTCAACATGCATAATATATTTATGTGCATATAAGTGATACATATATGTATGTTAATTATAGCAGTACAAATGTAACTGTTTCAGTAGTGCAAAAAAGATTTCCCTGTTTTATTCTTTTTGACTAGATGAATCTTTAATTCTCTCTGTGTAGTGACAAAATTTCAATTTTCATGAAGATATATATTAGCAACCATGGCTGAAGCTAAAACCTCTCAGCAAGGGGAATATTATTAAAATTCAAAATACTCAAGCATATTTCAAAACTCTGATGTTGTATCTAAGTCAAACTGGTGTCCTCACTTGACTTTGAAGTGAACGTATTGGACATTTTTCAGTTTTGTGGACAGTGCAAATCCTTCAGACATGTAAAATTGCTTCTTGAAACATAGGGCAGACTTAGCCTTTCCTAGTCCATCATCTTGCAATTGCGGTTCATAAGAAAACTAAAGGTCATATCTGTAAGACTGACGTTGCCTTAATGCCATTAGCACAGCAATTTGTAACCAGAGAGTTCCAGGGACCCAAAGTATCTGTTACACTGCCTGCGTTGTAATAAAAATGATCAGCCTAAGGAATTCAAGTCTCTTAAAAATGCAGTGGACATACATGAAAACATGTGGCCTACTTGTAAAAAGCAATATGGAGACCATGATTAAAAAAAACCAAAACAACAAAACAAGCAAACAAAAACCAAACAAAAACCAATAAGCAAAACCAAATATAAAGCAAAAGAAAAAAAAGCAAAATGAAAACCCAGAATACCTCAAAACTGAAATGGTAACTTTGGCATTAGTTTCCAATTTCATATAAGTGTGCGGTGAGAGCACTTGCCTAACATATGAAAAAGCAAAAAGATACATTAGGTCTTCCAGATCATCCATTTCTCAACTCCTAAATAAATGTGTGTGTGCAGGTGTGTTCTCACCACAAATTGCTTTCTGTAACTGCATAGCTTCATAGCAGCCAAGCTTCAGATGTAGGGGGGGCACTGTATCATGGCTCACTCCTTCCTGAAATAAGCAGCTGCTGGGGTTTAGGACATTTCTTTTGGGAATAAAATTCTTAATATCTCTTGACAAGAGTCAGTGACTGAACTGTCTTGTCTCCTGGTCAGTGATTTAACAAGTTGGCTATTGCATGCAAGGAGAACAGCATCCCTTCTGCTGCTGGCAAAAAGGCACCTGCTTCTGAGAACAGCTTTTCCCACATTATATCTAGTCCTAGTCCATGCAGAGGTTTTTGGAATTCATAAACCAATTTAGGCTGTTCTCAGTGAAAGCGTAAGAGAAAGAATAAATTAAAAATATGGTTATGTTTGATGCATGACTTTTTTTTTGGTAGCTATTAAAGTGCTGCAAGGCATATGGCAATATTTCCCTTAAAACAATAACAAAAATATCCCAGAGTGATGACATACACATGCATGTTTTTCCATTTTCCACTTTTTTCCATTACATTAGAATCGCTAGATGGAAAAACTATAACGAAAGTCTTCCAAAGCAGGTACTTCATGCTTCTGTGATACCTCATTCTTTCATTATTTCTGGAGTTATTATGATGTAGTCAGAAATTTTCAAAGAATCGTAAATAAAATCATGTATGTGCAAATACATGATGTATCAGAGTAAGTGCTAAGTAAACGTGTATTTATAAAACAACAGCCTAATCTCATCATAACACAAGTCCAAACGTTTTTTTTTTCTAGCAATGATCTACTGCAGCTGAAAATAAAGAGCAAACTATATTTAAGTTAGTGCCATGAATTTGATTTGAGGCTAAATCATGTGATGCTTTACATTCAGCAGTGCAAAAACCGAGAGATGCTCTCACATAATTTCTGCCAAAAAGTGGCAGAAATGTCTTGATCTTGATAGAAGCCAGATTTTGATTTGAAGAGGAACTGTGTTTGTTTTTGAAGTGAGTTAATAAAACTAGATTTCACTATTAGCCTAGTGCTTCCATTTGGGGAATTAAAACACTTGTATCAAATTAAAGTTGCATATCCTTTATCACATGTACCCAGGTTACATTCATAAAACATCCATTTTTACTTACATACCCTAAATGAATCCATGACAATCCCCTGTAGATGATGACAAAATGTATATTTAGATTTAAAGATGTTCTTCTGAGCCACCTTGACTAATTACAGATGACAAGCCATGGCTTACTCCTTTGTTTCTGGAACATCAAGAATGTGTCAAAAAGCTTTCTGAACTCTCTGGGGTCCCAGATGTTGTTATTGCAATAGGTGACTGGAATTAACAAAATGGGAAACGTCATTTGCTAAGAGCCTCTTGTGGCTCAGGTGGGAAGGCAGCTGCACTGCAAATATGCATATGAGTAATCTACCGGAGTGGACGGAGTTAAATCAAAGGAATCTCTAAAGGAGTTAAAGAGCTAAGCAGAAAGAGAAAGCGGTGCCAGAGAGAAGTCGTTCTCTCATAAACATCTTCACAGGGGTATTAATAAAATGGCTGAGCCCATGCAGGCTAGAAAAAGGGATTCTTCTCAAGGACAGGCTTGGGGTTGGAAGTGACCTAAAATGTCAAAAACGTTACAAACAGACAGCATTATGTGAACACAGAAAAGCTGAGAGAAGGAATAAACAATTCAAGATGCTCCTTCCACCAAAGAGACAGCAAAGACAGCAGATGCAAACTTAAGCTTAGGTAAGCTTTGTAGGAGCTGCATAAATATGCAGCCAATTTCCTTCTATCTGCCTCTTTAATGTCACAGTACTGAAGATAACTCATTTTAAGCTGAGTCAGGCCTGCCTGAGTTTGATCACAGCCTGCACAGCCTGGACCATCCTGGTACTAGCTGACATAATCACTGCTGTTTCCTGAATGTAACCTTCATTCTGGTCACAGAGTCCAAAAATTGTTGAATTCCTCAGCCTGACTCAAGGACAGAGACCACTCACTAGGTGTGAGCATGGCACCATCATAAAAAGGGACAGTGTTGCAACTATGTCAATTTATGATACACATTCATGTAAAACCTGAAGGTTTTAGGTTCAGCTCTTTTCTAGGCTTTGAAAAACTCATATAGTACATGTTCTGGTCTATAGAGAGAGGATGCCAGACCTCCATTTCTCATTTAAAGAGAAACACCTGTTTCTCATTTAAAATAGAACTATGTTACACAATTATGGCTTTGTTAAAAAAAAAAATTTCTGAATTTGGAATATATTGTGTTTGCCCACAAGTAAAGCTGCTTGGACCGTTTGTTGTTTGCATATTGGCTATACGGCTCACTTTGCCCTTGAGGAGGTCTCACAGCATATATTTAAAGGACACATAAGCATCCAGTAGTACCAAGAACATTTACTGGATGTTCTGAATGTACTGAATGTATTTACTGAATATTTTACTACAAAGGAGAGCTTAATTGGTGTCATTAATAAAGGAGCATTTTGATAATATCTCATCTGTAAACAACTGAAATTATATTGCTCCAACTGAAAGGCTTTTATCATTACCTAATTTTTTGAAATCAATAGAGCAAGAAAAAAAACCCTTTTTTCTCTCTGAATAGAACATCTCTAGTTTCTTTGAGACAACACTGATTTGGTTTTACATTGCAAGGAGCAATATTACTTGAGCACTGCTTACTAGAGTGAAATTATTGTAAAAATCTATTTAAGTCCCACATATTATTCTATAGTAGATGAGAATTCTGAATATAAAGCATGTTTAAATTATGTAAGTTGAAGATGTCCATATACATTATGTGTAAATACATCTATGTAGCCCTACTTGCTGGCAACATTTCTAAAAAACCTGCATTAACACATTAACAACAGAAGTAAGTATTGGCACTTGTAGTTTCTAGGTGTGCTTCTGATGAATCAGAGGTCAAAAATGATCATCAGTTCATCATCAGATCATCATCAAAAGTGGTCATCAATTGGGAAAGATTCTCTGTTAGTCAGATCCTACCTGCTTTTCATGAAAAATGAAATGGACATCCAGACATTAGTACTTAAATAAAAGTAACAGTGTTGGGCTGTGATCCAAATTCTGCTTGAATTAATAACAGATTTTCCTTTAAATTCAGTAGTGTAGGGATCAGGCCCTTAGAGTACTGCCTTGTTAAAACATGTCCTTGCTTTTCTTTCAATCACATGGATGTTTATGTTCCAACAGAAGTGGGATTAGAAGCTCCAACAGCAGCCAGAAGGCAGCCACAATTTAGAATCAAAACCCATGTGTAGGTTTCAAGAGCTGTTTGGTTACACGGATACATAGGTGAGGGTTTAAAGCTTAAGTTTTCAATGTGAAAGTCAAATTATATCACAAAGGAAGCTGTGGAGATGCCAAAATGGCATCACCTAGGATGATGGTTTTTTCTCTAACACAGCTAAATTGAGCAGGATGCCTTTACCAAAAATAATTTCTCAACAACAGGAGTGAGTTGGATGCTATGGGATGAGGGAAATCCCAGTGTGACTTTCCTCTAAGGAACAGACACACTCCCTCTGCCTGAATTCAGTCTGTGATAAGAATGACCATTAGTCCCAGAGCAGTTCCCTTCAGAAAAGAATAGCACAACTAAGTGAGCAATGCTTAACCCCTTATCCTAATTTAATTCTTTAATTTGGCAATAAAGCATAAGGAGTTTTGGCACACAGTCAGGGAGCAGAGGTGCATGGGAAATTTCTCTTTTCTCTAAAATTGGAAGGAAAGTCATGAGTTTGGTGAAGACCATCAGTTTCCAAACTTTGTGGAAAATTATCAACTGAACACTTTCTCTTAAGAACAGCACTCACCTGTATCATCACTCACTTCCTTGAAAATGTGATAGGAGTAAAATAATTTTGTGGACTGAGGGTCATGCACCACCAGTACTTTTAGTTAATGTAATTATACTTGTTATCATCAGAATTACAGTACTGCTTACTTTGTTCTTTTCCTTTTCGTATTTCTCTTCTACTTTCATTATCTTTCTGTTGGGATTTCAAAATTTTCTTCCCTTTTAAAAATTGTGTTTCAGTAAACCAGAGATTCTCTGGGGGAAGGGGATAGGAAGTGGATTTGTGTTGTGCCTAAAGGGCTGTCATACTTTTTCTGCAGCATTCCATTGCCTTGGCCTACCTACCTTGTCTTCACCTTCCGATTTATTTTTTCTTTAAATTTAGGCAAGAGTATTAGGTGATGATGTTAGATGGAAAGACAGGTCCATAAGAAATCCTTCTCCTAGACGATGAAGAATTTGAAGATTTAGAGTAAGGCTTCAACTTGATCTCCAGAACAAATATAAGCCACTCAAAGAGCATAAAGGACTGTTAAGAAAAACTAATTTGTTGTCCCAGTGTATGTTTCCTAATGCACGTGTAAAATACCACCACCTACCATTAACTAAATGTAATATTCTGTCACCCTCTAGTGGTGGGTTTACACCACCATTTTTCAGCTAGTAGTGATGAAAGATGTTCTCATTACATGTCTAATAGAAGACTTTTTAGCATTTATGGGTTACTAAACCCCAGTGTTTGGTGGCCTGTGTGTATGGATTTGTAATTTTGTTCTCCACTCCATATATCTCAATTTTATCCTAGAGCTTCATCCTATAAATCAGTGATGTAAATGATGTGTTGGTTTGGGGCAGAATAATTTGAGTTTTTGGGGCGCTTTTAGAATTATTTATGTGCTCTTCTTCTTGGATAAGTCAAGAGAAAATTGGCTGAAATCCAACCTGCAAAGTAGGGAGCATAACTGTGCATTTGAAGCCCATGTTGGCCAATCAAATCCCTTCTTTCTTAGTTCCAATTTTTACCCATAATAAAAGTCCTTGTCTAAGACTGCCTGATGCGGCACTGAACCAGTGCAATGCCTATTCTAGTCTGTGAAAGCAGCAATTGTGCCCAAAATTATAGTGTGACCTATGCATCATATATGCCTCTTGGTTTATTTCACTGTGAAGTGACATCACAAAGCTGAAATACTTGACATCATCTATTTTATTAGCTCCAGCAATACTTACGAAATCTGTGTTTCTGACTCAGCTGCAGAAAAAAGCTAAAAGTGCAGTATGCTGGAGAATAGTATTTAATGGGTTCATTTATCAAGATTCCCAGTAACTGATAATATTGATGTATTTTACACTGATACTGGACAATTTGGTTTCAGATCACATATGACTTAAGGCATCCTGAGTTACAGCAAAATACTTGGTCTTATACTGAAGTGTTGTGCTTTTTACTGGATCAAGAGGTGGTGAAGCATATAGAAAGCTGATTCAATGCTTGAGACAACTGAAACTGTCCCTTTTGATCACTTTGCAGAAGCTGTTCTCAGAGGTGTAACAGGTGTTACTCATCTCTGACCAGAGACTGTGCAATTCCTCTTAACATAATTTACTATTTAAAGGATCAAAGGATACTACCTATATGTCTGTAATATTACCAGTATGGGCCATGCATCCACCACTTACGTGTTAACTCAGAATTGTCCAGTATTTAGAATGGTTCCCTGTATCTTTGTTAAAGAGGTGTCTGGCAGCATTTCTGTAGATACAAATTAAATATAAGTGTGTATCAGTATGTCAGCAAAGGCTTTCTGCAGCACTCACCTCACCAGGAGGATCAGTTTAACCAATCTGCCCCTAGACACTTAAGGAGCAATTATCCTGCTTGGACCACACAGAGCCTGCCAGCTACACCTTGGAAAGACAAGCAGTTTCCATGAGGGGACTATGCTCTCAGCAAAACTTCTAAGCCTCTCAAGAAAGGACACAGCCTACACCTCCTGTAACGTGTAATAACCATGGGACGCCCAACAGGAGTCTCCTGAGCACGCTGCTGGTTAGAAAACCTTCTGAATCGCTGAAATTTCAGCAAACCTGCCAGTTGTTGCTTCTACACTCACGAGAGTGTTCTAAAAATGCAACTGGGAAGAGAGGGGTAAAATACTTCCCATGTTGTCATGAACATTAATTCAGTGTTTTAAAAATAATATCCAAATAATGGCAGATTTTGCAGCTACTTTCAGGCTTTTTTGTCTGCATCTGGATCCTGCAAGCATTGCAGACGTGTACACCCACATGCAAGCAGAGCTAGGCAGATCCACGGAGACAGAGATTTGCATTAATTTTTTCATATTCATTTAATTTTCCTTCATTTACTGGAGAAAACAAGGGATTTTTTGCTAATGGAACTGCAGTTACACATAGGGAAAAGGAAGTTATCCTTCTTATCTTTATCATCACACATAATGAAGCAATTTCAGTAACGCGCGTGTCAAAGGATTGTAGTGATGGTGCATCCTTCAGAAAGAATACAAATAGACTTCCCTGACCCTGGAGTGCTGAGAGTAACACGAAACTTACTCTGACTTGTAAACTGAGCAAACATGACATGGAGATCACAGAATAAGGGCATATATGCATCTTTCAGCCTTGTTTTGACAAAGTGACTTCTTTCTCCAGAGGGACATTTCTGCCATTTTTTTCCAGCATGTTTCACCTTTCACTGACTATTAATCCCAGTATGACTTAACTTCAAATTATGATTCCCATTTATAAGCATATGTGAGTTATTTCTTAATTTTTTTCATCATTTGAGTACACAGCACTCAGGATATCTAAGAAAATAAATGTATGAAAAACAAATGAGCAAATTGAGTTTAATCATATGTAGCAAGTTACAAATATTAGACCAAAGAGTATTATTAAAATTCATATTCATTAATTGAGAGGTTTTATTACTAACAACTTTAAGAAATCAGGCCAGACCATAATATTTCGGAAAACTGTGCAGTTTCTAATATTCTACACAGTATTCCTCTAGCTTTAGACTAAAGATAACTTCCCTGTGTCTGGTGCAGGCTAACATTTACATAGACATAAGTTTTAAACAGAATTTTCAGAGCCTTATGAATTGGCTTAATAAGGTATGTTTTTCTAAAAGAGAAATTATTCAGAGTATTCTTATTTATCTTAATGCATTGCCTATGTAATATGCTTGATGGCATGGATATCATTCCAACACAAGATACTTCAAAATAAAGGCATTGGCACAGCAACTAGTGTATTTGTTCCATGCAGCAGAACAGCTGAGGATGGGGTTTAGCCTCTTCATTAGGTTAACTAACTGATAAATAACTATTAGCAATATCAATGCATATGGTAAAAGACCCTGAAAATCTTGTCCGTAGTTTGCAAATGGAAAAACAAGACAGGTCAAAAATCACTACAGAATTTGGCCATAACCCACCCTCCTAATTCTCTTTTCAACTAGGCCATCATATCTGAGGACAATATACTGGCTGCTTATCTGAAAGAATGTGTCAGGCTTGGTTTTCTTAGTTGTGTAAGATATTAGATCAGTGATGCCCGTTCCAAGTTTGGAAAAAGAAAATGCTAGACCAGGAAACAAAGAACCTAAATTACTTTTTTTTTTTATGATGTTGAAGACAAAAGTGTAAGGTCAAAGGGGTTAATTATTTTTCTAGAGTAATAATCAAACTCCTTTTCAAGGAAAATTTGACGGTCAGATAAATGTTTTCCTATGGTGTGGCTCTTAAACAGACTTCAGTAGAACAGCCATATTTGGTAGCTTCTAAGTATTGTCTGATTTTTGTTTTTTTCTCAACAGAGCTACAGCGAACCTGTTGATGTTAAAGCCTCCCCACAACCTCAGATGATGAATTCAAAGCAGTCGGTGTTTCATGGTCCTGCCCAGGCTCACTCTGCGCTGTACCTCAGTTCCCACTACCACCAACAACCAGGAATGAACCCTCACCTCACGGCCATGCACGCCAACATCCCCAGGAACATAGCGCCCAAGCCCAGCAGCCAAATGCCAGTGACTGTTTCCATAGCAAACATGGCCGTGTCCCCGCCGCCACCTCTCCAGATCAGCCCGCCCCTGCACCAGCACCTCAGCATCCAGCAGCACCAGCCCATCTCCATGCAGCAGCCCCTTGGGAACCAGCTACCCATGCAGGTCCAGCCCGCTTTACACTCACCGACCATGCAGCAAGTAAGCTGGACATTTTCAGTTCTCCGGGGAATTATTTTATTTTGGGGGAGGACGTGGGGAGGGGAGTCACACAGAAGTTGGCACAGTGAGAGAGATTTAGATTAGCTTTAGTTTTGCAGGTTCCAAAACCACAATAGTATAGGCTTAATCTTTCAAGGGCAAGAATAAATGAATGAGTTTACCTAGATGATGGAAAACTGCAGTAGAAGTGTTTGTGCTAGCAATGATGTCCATCATTGTCCATAGATCCAGCTGCAAATCTGTGAGTACCTTGAAACAGTGAAATACTAAGTTTTCAGGAATCACACTTCACAAACAAAAGGCAGGCATGTCTAGAAAAAGATATGATTGTAGTTTATGCTGTGCTGACTGTGATGTGGAACTGTCAGAGGGAACATAAACAACCCAGGTTATGTTGAACATGCTAGATTAAGTGAACACAAGTGTGTTACCTTATGCCACATTCATAACTTCATTTTGCTAAATAGATATACCTTCTTTTTACTGGAGATAAATGGTCTGTGTCCACCATCCCAATATGGGGCTTTTTTGTTTGGTTTTTTTTTTCCCTTCTCTGAACATTTTAGATAGTTGATTCTCAATATATTTCCTATGAGTGCTGAATTAATGCATCCATGGTATTGTGCCCTCCAGGCTTATGGAGGGATATTAAGAGAGCAGATAAACTGTTGATTTCATGAGAGAAAATTTCCTTTTGTATTGTATGAGATCTGACTATCAATAATAAGATCTTGCTTTGAAAAGTGGCATTAGCATGAAAATTTTTTGAACGGAATTGCAAGAATCTAAAAAATTTTTATACACAAAACTTGTCAGTAGTGGCTGATAATACATAGTCATGAACTTGTT
This sequence comes from Daphoenositta chrysoptera, assembly GCA_013397915.1. Classification (NCBI taxonomy): domain Eukaryota; kingdom Metazoa; phylum Chordata; class Aves; order Passeriformes; genus Daphoenositta; species Daphoenositta chrysoptera. Next base: position 708,113 of record VZRO01005941.1, read on the forward strand.
CCATGTTTTAAATTTCTCTGTAAATTCACCTTTGCTGACAAGGCATTTGCATTTGCTTTCCAAGCCAGAAACATTTCATCTTAAGATTGGTATTTAGAGTTGGGAATACTTGAACACAATCTATAACTTCTCACTAGGAGAACAATTTAACAGGGAAAGAAATTTTCCAAAGCAGAAGAAAACCCCAAAAGAGTTGAAAGCAATCTGGACTGATAAACTTTGTTCTTCACTAGATAAATCAAGGTGTACTCAGGATGATTTGGATTTATTCAGAGACTTTGATCTTAGTCTCAAGAGTGATTTGGAGTAATCAGGAAGGAAAACTTGTAAAGTTTTCACAACTTCTTCCTAGTTCAGTTAATTTTTCACTATCAGAGAAGACAGACTCAACAGACTTATGACCACACATACGTGGAGTCATGTATTCATGAAGGTTTTCCCACAGTTAGTGTGAGTGTCCCAGGACAGCCATGCTCAAGTCTCAGAGAAACTCAGGAGCTGACCTCAAGCCTGGGCAGCTGGAACTAACTAGAGGAAGTCCTAGGCAGGTGAGCCAGGTGAGCCAGGAGTCTGTCTGGAGATCCTAAGCCTGGCAGAATCCTGGTTGAATCTGAAGGCTCAGAGCAATGACAGACAAAGCAATACTCTGGTTCATTTACCAAACATGAAAAATTATATCTGTGACAGCAACCTGTTGAGATCGTATAGCTATATTTCAACGAGTTTTTATTGCACAGTGATTCAGTCTTCCAAGTTCAGATTGTTTGCCAAGTTCAGTGTCATTTGTATATTACATGTCCAATGCAGAATTCCATATGTCTTTCCCAGAATCGTTAGGCATAATTTACTGAATAGATTCGAAAATCTGTCTCTATTTAGTGAATTAATAGTGCAGTTGGGGCTAGCAAAAGATGCAATGCAGATGTTAGATACTTACATATTTATACATAGAACATCATTATTGTATGAATAAACACTTACTCTAAACTCTCTACAAAAGAAAAGGTAATGTAATATGAATCTTCTAATGTTTTATTTTGCCAAGTTGCAAGCTTGTAGCATAAGGTGTGTGCATCCACTGTTTGAAAGTACTTTGAGTCGTCTGTGAGATGTGGCATGCAGTTGACTTGTTTCTAGCTTAAGAGAAAATACAGAACACTTGGTTGTAGAAAACAGAACTCGGAATGTAGACCTGTATCATGATGAGTTTTTTTTTTAACTAAGGACAATTACAGTTAAGTAAAAAATGCTGTACCTCTGTGTTCCTGTTAAACTCACAAAATTTTAGGTTAAATGCTTTTTACCAACTCCTATTCCTTAGTCAGAAAGGCTGATGCCTTTAATGAAGATACCGTGGTGAGGTATTTCTGTATCACTCAAGGTGGTTGTTACTTGTTGAAATGCTACACTGCCAATCTACATGTCTCTTTAAGCACTGTGTAATAACTACAAGCCAATTTATATTTCTTATGCTCCTGCTTTTGCTTTAAAGTACTGAAGCTTTTGAGCTCTGGAAAATCTATGTCATTTCACTTTGGAATATTTGTTTGGGGTTTTTTAGCATACAACAGCTTATAGAGTTTGCAAATTGAATTTAAATACAGCAAAATGTATATTACATTTTAGGGCTACACTTGTACTGACAACACCATGATTTGCCATGACAGAACAGAACAGTGGTATCCTGTTCAGTTTCTTAGGTATGACTCTTTTTAGTCAAGAAATTAAAAAGAACACTATCCTCAGGATTTCATACTGTGTTGGAACACAGAAGACAGGTTGGCCACCAGTAGGCAAATAGCAGAAAGTCAAGAGACTGCAGCCTGAAATTAAGGGCCCATTTCTGACTCAATTGTCAAAGGACTCTGCTCTGTCTTCTGTTTGAAATAAAGCAAACACTCTGCTGATCACAGAGCTTGTTAAAGAGGAAAAGATGTAGTGGGAGAAAAATTGAGCTTTCCCAGCATCTCAGAGTCAGCAGCAGTAAGGAGAAGGAGGAGGCACCACTCTGTCTGTCTGGCCTATGGTGAGGAGGGAAGGGGAACTCTGGATGTGAGGTTCAGTCAGTGTAGAACACTCTGCTATGTAAAAAGACAGCCAAGAAGAATGGGAGAATATGTATTCTGATAAAGCAGAAGCAATAGTTGACTTCAAGTAAACTTTTTTTCATTTCCTCTTCCCTCAAGTTATTTCCTCCATGCTGAGGTGTGGCCACCGTAAGCCTTTCCAAAGACTCATGTAAGCAGGCAGCAACAACAGAAACTAGTTAACATACCACTCCCTAGAGACTGACTTGCAACAGGAGTCATTTTCCTCTTTGGAAGCCTCAGCACTACTCATATTAAATGGACTAATACACTATAAGAAAAAAAGAGGTAAATTTTGTCATGTCACACTGCAGCATGAAGCTTAACAGGCAGGAGAAGAGTAAGTCTGCCAACAGCTTCCTGGCAGTCTTCTGCTGCAGGTGTGCTCACCTGGCTGGGCACCTTCATTGCAGACTGTGCTGGAGGCATGTTGGAAGTCACCAATGGTGGGTTCTCCTTTTTTTTTTTTTTTTTCCTTTTTTCCCAAATATCTTACTTTGAAATAGTTCATGGCTCACTAGTGTGGCACTCAACAGTAGCAGGCTCTGTGATTCCCTGCTCTCAAAAGATCCCCTGCTTTAACTCTGGCTCTGTGGCATTTGGTCAGTCATTTTCTGCAGGAAAAGGAGGATAGTTTCATATCAAAACCCATCTTGTAGTATGTCTGAAGGACTGCCAATTCCAAGAAAAACTACATAGAGATGCAGATTTCAGTCCTGGCAGGCAGGAACACAGTTCTCCAAAAACGGTTGTGCGTGAAATTCACAAACTCGTCTGTGCAAACTTTGAGGAGGGACAGATAAGAAGTGCTGACCTGTGGAGAGAGTTCTGTTCCCACTGCTTCCAGGACAATGAGCTGATCTTCATCAGCTCTACAGGGAACAGCATGTCCTTCTCCACATCCAGCATTCTTTGCCTGCACGTGTGCAGCTGCCAAATCAAGAGTGACTGCCAGCTGGAGAAGGGCAGTCTCTTTTGAGGATCCACAAAAATTACAGAACACCAAGAAAATCAGAAGTGTTGGTAGCCAAAAATCCTCAGTGACTGAACAGTTTCTGTTATTTTTAAAATCAATCAACTCTGTGGAGTATGCAGCTGATGCAATGCATCCAAATTGTTCTGAAATGCAATGTAAAATTTTAGTGTTAGAATTTTTGTCATATGCCTAACATTAGTAAATATTTTTTAATTCCTTTTAAACAACGTTCTCTATTTTGAGTTATCTAAATTGTAACTTCTGGGAAATAGATTATGTTTTCTTTTTTCTCTTCTGTTCCAACAGTTAATGAATAAATTTTAAAGGGTCACTACTGCAGACCTTTGGGTGATTGTTTACAGTGATAATCCTTTAAACTGTAAAAAAATGACCATTAGTTCTATTCTCATATTTAGATTTAAATTAGATCCTGATTTTTAATTATCTTTAGCTTCTAATTCTGAAATATATTATTTTTTCCTTAAATATCATTAACATGATATCATTATTATTATTATTAACCATGTTAAGGCTTTAATTTTCAAAGTCAAAATCCACTGTGCCATAGTTTTTGTTTTATCCACTTTTGACACACAGGAAGATTCACAGTAAATTAGAAGAGTGTGATTTTTCTTTCATTAAATGCTCATGTGAGCATCTTATCACTGTATAATTTTTTAACTGATACAGAGTTGTTTCTCTCCAGTATGTTCCTGAGGTTTGACATGATGTTTAATTTTTACTCAGTTGGCCTTAGACGATCTGATTCTTAACCCTCGTCATCCAAATCAGCACAATTTCTCCAAAATTCAGGCTAAAACAGCAGCTGAAGCTACAGCCTGTTTTCACTTGCAAGGTCATTCTTTCCTTCCTCTACTCACACAGACATTTGTGCCTCTTTCTGAGCATACCCTGCTACCCAGCCTGTTTACTGGGCTCTTTGGAAGAAGTGAGGAGAGTGAGGAGACCGAGGATTCACTCCCTGCTAAATACACCCAGACCTTGTTAAGGAACCCTTTTAAGTAGCCCTACTGGAAGCATCACCTTCCCTGCTCAAAATCCTTCACCCAAGCATTGCATGGGATGGTGAGTCCCATTACCAACTCTGTCCCATTTCAGTTCACAGGTAGAGGAAGCAAAACTAGATTCTTAATGTCTAGTAACCATGGCTGCAAGTACATGTGCATAACAAACCACGAGAAGATTAATGTATGTCACTTTTTTTTTTTTTTTTAAATAATAACTCATTTCAGTCTACTTTTAGGTATTTCTTTTCCTTTAGAAAATAAATGTATACAGCAAGATGATTGCATAGCCTGCCAAAAATAATAACCTCATTTTTTCTGGTATATATTTTATATACAGCAAACTCAGGGACCTGCTGTATTTGTCCAGATTTCTTCTTCTTTTTTTGTTAAGCTTTGTCTTCGAATGAGGTCAAGAGAAAAAAAAATCATTAATATCTGTCAACTTCCTTTATAACCTTAAGGAAAAATCTTTGTATGATATCACACAGACAGATTTTCAATTTCCTTGTGTAATAAACAGATGCTTTAGGATTTGGATGTAATTTAAAGGTTTAAAATATCACATTGAGATTGATGAATAAATCAGTTGTGAAGACAAAAACATTGATGCCTGTTGAAAATACCTCTCCAGACAGGCAGGAAATGAAATTAGTTCCTAGTAAAGTGTGGAGATGAGGATCACTCTTTAGTTCTGCTGCAGGCTTTTTAGGACTTGCTACAGTGGCACAACGAAACTGCTAGGGCTACAGAAATCTAATTAAAGAGCAAATGTCCCTCCTGACATCGAATTAATCTTTATCAAGTTCCCTATTTTTATTTCAATCTGGGACAAGAAAATGAAATTTAAAATTCTAGGCATGTTGCAAAACAGTTGGTGATTTTCTCTTGAGCATTACAATGCAAAAACATTCAGCATTGTTTAATTAGACCTCGAAGCACTCATTTTCTGAGCACTTTTTTTTCATCGTTGTTTGTTAAAGGCTTACATAAATAATACCCAAATATTTACCACAAGCCTGGTACAAGGCTGTTTCCCTCTGTTGTACACATCTATATTTTCAGAGCTTTTTCTGTTGGTGAAAAAGCTGAAGTAATTATGGTTTGCATCTTAAATATCACCATACTTTATCAGTCCTTCATATTGAGTTGAGGTTGCTTAAATGACTTTGCTTTAACAAGCATGCTTTCGATCACCCACAGTGCAAGTGTTCTGGTCACCCTCAACCCCCGAGAGGGACCACTGAGACCCTTCTGGGACTGCAGCCTGGCTCAGATACCCCTGCACCATGTTAGCATGTATCCCCTGAGGGTGTCCCAAGAAACAGGCCCCAGTCCCAGGCAGCTGTAAACTAGATAGACTTGCCAGGTACAAGATGAAAATGTTGTTACGCCTTATTTTGCAGGTAGAAGAATTACATTTGGCTCTGCTGTCCCGACCTTAACATAAGAGGTACCAATTCAGTCCAAACACATGTGCATACGTGCTTTGCTGGAAGACAGCCAAAACAATTTGGCTGTGGTCACACAGAAAACCTGAAAAAATATGAGAATGCATCCCCACCCAGCTCCTGAGTTAAAACACAAGACCGTTCTCTGACATCTAGGCTATTTATTTGTCCTAATTCCAGAAGAAATGGAATGGATGTTGTGCTGGTGGGATTTGGAGGAACTATCTCCTTGCTGCATGAGTGTTGTCCAGAGAGTTTGTGGATGCTCCCTCTCCCTAGAAATGATCAAGGCCAGGTTGGATGGACCTATGAGCAACCTGGTCTAGTGGAAGGTGTCCCTGCCCACAGCAGGGCGGGTGGCACCAGATGATCTTTAAGGTCCCTTCCAACCCAAACCATTCTATAATTTTATGAGTACTTGAGTCTCTGTGCCTGCTCACTTGCACACTTTGCTACTGGCTACTGTCCCTGTATAGTGTTTTTCTTGTATATATGATAGATCAGGGGATTTGCTACCAAAGGTAAATCTGAGTGCCTGAGGGTAGGATGTGTTTCTGTGGTTGGTTTCCTCTTAGAGCTAAATTAGAAAGGCATTATGGTTGATGTTTTGTATAAAAATTATGACAGTGGTCTACAAACCCAAATTTTCTGCCTTCTAATTACATAAAACTCCAACTAAAGTCATTGGGAAATCTGCTCAATTACTGTTTCCTTTGGATCTGTTGTAGGCATGGGGGCTGTCTCCTCAGCTTTCTGCATAGGTTTAGAGCCTGGTGAAAAGGCAGTGTACAGAGCATGGGGGTTACAGTGCCCATGGGTGTAAAACCCACCATGGGAAGGCTTTATTTAATCTCATTAGCAGGGCAGTACATAAATAACATGGCAACTAGATGTAGAATTCAGCTGTGAGCTTGCTCTCTACTAGTAGTCCATTTCTTGGAGTCAACAGGGACAAAGTGAGGCTTCAAAGAGGGTTTAAGGTACTGAAGTGTTACTCAGGGTCTTCTCCATGTGGAAAAGATTAAGGAACAAAGTTGCAGTCATTTATGGTCTAGACTAAAATAGGATGTGGAGTGACGTGGCAGTGCACACGAGAGGCAAAACACCTGCAGGACTTAAGGGAACAGCCAAGGAAGAGGGATGAGAAGAAGGAAGTGACATTCCATTTGAAGGAAGGTAATACTTGTGGATGGAGGAGGCCAATTGAAAGCTGAGACTATTCATTTATCTTGACAAAAGGTAGCATGGCTACCTTCTTACACCTGCAGAAAAGACATCTGTACACAAAATTCCTGTCCTAATGAAGGATGGGTAAGAAAAGCAATCACACACAACACACTAATAGTAAACTAAAACAAAAGCTATGAGCATTAATTCTATCTATTCTGTATGTGGGTTTTTGCTGGGAGGAGTGAGTTTCCAAACCAGGCATCTTGGTACAAGTTCAGTTGCTGATTTAGTAGCTACACCTCCAGTTAACTTGAGTGGGAATTGTATGCCCTTGCCCCAGGAAGGAGTTTGGTCTGTTTTTTTTCAGCAGGCATCGATTGCTTTCATACAACATTCCCATGATTTTAACCAGTGTAGCTCTTCCTGCTTTTCAGGGACACAATGTAGAAGGTGAAACAGATACACAAGCCTTGAAATTTCAATTGTTCTCCTGGGTTTGAACCACAATATTTAAACATCAGAACATATCAAAAGAGCTAAAAATTATTATGACTTTTCATATGACAGATATTTCAGGGAGCAGGTTAGATGTCTCTTTGTAACTTCCACATTTTTTTTTCTCGTCTCCTTGGTTTCAAAAGCAAGTTATTCTGTGCTACTTTCACTACATTAGTCCAACAACTGTTAAAAAGCTTTGGTTGAATTTCCGTTTAGTTGAGAGAGAAGTGCAAATAAAAGAAGCAGCAGATGGTCCCTTTGTGACTGAATGAAGAAAAAGGGTTTTGAGAACAATACGTGAATAGGTGTAGTCTAATAAAACAGTCAGCCACCTGCTGCCTACATCCTTCAAAAAGATTCTGTTGCATATTCTGGGAATTGGTGACTAGTGTGTATGCTTACGTTTAATCTAAATGGAAGCTCTAAGGAGCAAACAGACCTTTTTGTCCCAGTGCTGATTGAGTTGTTCTCTTGGTTTTGAATTATTTCTGCTCTCTTTTAGTTCCATCCTGTGACTGTGTAACAGCTAACAATCCTTTGACAGTGTTTCATTTCTCAAACCGAAGAAGGATTTTAAAACTTAAAAAGTACCTAAGCATTTTTTCCTTTTTTACGTTTTATAACCAAAATCACACCTGGAAAAGAAGCATTGTCTACCATTTCACAGTACACACTGCATTTTTACTTTTTTTAATGCACCCAAGCTGTTACTTTGTTTCCATACTTTGTAATGTACTTGTTTTCTCCTCTAGGGATTTACTCTTCAGCCTGATTATCAGAATATCATCAATCCAACATCAACAGCTGCACAAGTTGTTACCCAAGCAATGGAGTATGTTCGTTCAGGGTGCAGAAATCCTCCGGCACAGACTGTGGACTGGAATAATGACTACTGCAGTAATGGGTAAGCAGCCAGTGAATGCCACCTTGTGTTGAGCAACATTCATGACACAAGCATATGACAGAGAATTTGGGAACAGCATTGCTGCCTGTTTCCCTACAGAGTTTCAGAAGTGTATCTGTGATGCCACACATTTATTTAGGTATTTATTCAGCACCTAGACTGTTGTGGTCAAGTTTTCAATACATACATTTATTAGACATTATTGTCGCCTTATCTCAGCACATACACTTCCTAGTTCTCAAAGAACTTGCATTCCATAGAAGATCAGAACTGAAATCTCAGGGAGAAGGAGTAAGAAAGAATTTTTAATATCACTGCCTCCTCAAGGAAAGGCAAATGACGTGAGCTGTTTTCTAGTCTGGGTCATGAAAATAACTAGTCTGGGCCATGAAAAACCACATCAGTGAGAAGCAGGGCTGATACACGGAATACAAGATACACAGAGGGGAATGGCATGAAGACCACATGACTGTAACCAGAAACAAAACACCACACCTGTAGGAGTTCTATGCCCCCAATATAAGGTTAGTAAATAGTTCCAAACTCCAACTTCTCTGCAGCATGGTTTTTGTGGAGCCATGCAGTCCAGCCCACAGACTTTTACAAGCACTTACCCTGAGCTCTGAAGAGACTGTCCTCTGTCAAACAATCCATAGCCACCTGTGGATTTGATTCCCGGTCTCTTCTGGAAAAAAGAGATGTGTCATTGTTCCCAGAACTGCTCTCCAGGTGTGCACTGGGTGTAACTTTCCATCCCCATCAGCTTTCCCTGAGCAGATATGCCTGTAGATATGCCTACTCTGTGTAGATAAGCCTTTGTGAATCCATGTGCCTGAACTTAACCCATCTTTGCTAAGCTTCTGCTGTCCCCTTGCAAGTGCTTACCTGAACCTGCCAACCCAACAAGTTTTATGGCTCTGTCTGTAGTAGTAAATCAAATATGCCAGAGGTATCAGTGGCTGACACCCATGTTCTCCTGCCCTCCAAGGAAAGTGGCCACTTTGTATAGGGTGCTTATGGAGCATCATTCCAAGGTCTGTCCTAAATCCACAGCTCTACCCAAGCAGTTTTTGATAGTCAGTGCTGCCAGCCCACTAGTGTAGGTTATCCCAAACCAGTGCTTAAACCCATGTCCCAGTCCTGTGCAGTTTTAGAGCCAGATGTGGTCTCCGGGTTGCGACATGTGTCACTATGATTTTTCTTATTATTACCATGGCAATGCAGCCATGTACTTCGGTGATATGCTTGGAATTAATGACGTGCAGTGGGGTTATGGGGCTGATTTCTTTTTCTTTTTTTTTTTCTTTTTTTTTTTTTTAAGAATAGAACTAAAAATTTTTCAAATGTAAAAAAAAAAATCACATTTGTTCTTTTTCTCTTTGAACAGGGGCATGCAGAGGGACAAAGCACTCTACCTTACCTGAAAATCTGAAACACCTCTCCTTTCCACTGAGGAATGCAGGGAAGTCTTTTCATCATGGATTGCTTTATGCAGTCAAGGCAGTTCTGCATTTTATTAGAAAATACAAGTTGCTAAGCACTTAGGACTATTTGAGCTTGTGGGTCACCCACTCTGGAAAAAATAGTCTTGCTTCTCTCCTTCTCTTTTTTTTTTTCTCCATTTTTTCTTTCTTTCTCCTTTCCACCCCTTCCCTGAGATTCTTTAACGGACATTGCTTTTCTTCTTCCCTGAAGGAAACTTGGACCATTCAGATTTTATGTTGGTTTTTGCTGTGAAGTGCTGCGATAGTAACTGCCTTAGCAACTGTAGATGTCTCGGATAAAAGTCCTGGATTTTCCATTGGTTTTTCATAATGGGTGTTTATATGAAACTACTAAAGACTTTTTAAATGGCTTGATGTAGCAGTCATAGCAAGTTTGTAAATAGCATCTATGTTACACTCTCCTAGAGTATAAAATGTGAATGTTTTTGTAGCTAATTGTAATTGAAACTGGCTCATTCCAGTTTATTGATTTCACAATAAGGGTAAAATTGGCAAACATTCATATTTTTACTTCATTTTTAAACAACTGACTGATAGTCTATATTTTCAAAGTGTTTGGAGAAAAAAAGTAAAATAGTCCCAAATTATATTAATTAAAAATATTGGCTTTGTCTCATGAAATAAACTCAAAAAAACTTAGGAGAAAAAACTAATGTTGATAAAGAGCAAACACATTTATTTTGTACTGCCTAAAAAAATGCTTCTTTTTTTTTAAAGAAAATCACTTTATGTGTACTGGTTAGTAAACGTCATTTAAGTCCTTTTATGTATAAAACTGCCAAATGCTTACCTGATATTTTATTAGATGCAGAAACAGATTGGAGACAGCTAAATTATAACCTCTACATATGGCTATGTATTATTGTTTCTTCATACTGTGTCTGTATTTAATCTTTTTTATGGAACCTGTTGCGCCTATTTATGAAATAATAAATATAGGTGTTTGTAAGTAAATTTGTTAGCATTTTAAAGAGGTTTCTTTGACGCTTTAACTTTTGCTGGCACAAATTGTTCACAACTGATGTGAATACTTTATTTAGTTTTTACAGTGACATATATAACAACAAACCTGCTTTATTGGCAGAAAATGAAGGTAACCAAGAACTATTTCTCTATTTCTTTGGTTGTTAAGGAAAAGACAAAAAAGGTATTTTAGGTAATTCCCTTTTTTAAAGCATTGTAGCAAGAAGTTGCCCAAAACTAAAACTTGAACCAACAAAACTAACTGAATAAAACTGCATAACGCTGCTTCTTGAAAATTCATCATGTTTTGTTAATTTGTCAAGTGGAATAAACATATTACCAAAAGAACTATTACCAAATATGCTTCAGCCATTTTATTATATATGCAAAAGTTCCTACAGAATTTTAGGAAGTATATCAGAAATAAATCCTAAAATGAAAGGTAAGTTCAACAGCCACAGGGAAAGGGATAAAAATATCCAAAAGAAGGTATTTTGTCAGTGTTTGGGATCAGGGATAGCTCTGAAAATATATTTCTGCATGATTTTGTCCCAGATGCCTGTCCCATTAATGGACAGTACCACTGATTTGTATTTTCTGTGTGAAATAAAGGAAGCAATTTGGATAGAATACACATTAGGCAATGCCATGGATTTTTCTTTATAAAACAAAACAGAAATAAAGGCATGCTTGCTTCTGAATGATTTCAGGCAATGTACAATCAGAATCACTTGGCATGTAATAACTAATAAATAATGCAGATCAGATGTGATTACTCAAATGACTGTAGCTGAGAGCTCTAATTTTCCTGTCTTGAAACTGTATGAGAACTCATGATTAAATTCACAGTTTATTGTTTGTCTGTTTAGTACTTTAGAAATATATCAGCACTACTAATTACCCAATGTCTTCTATTTATTATATTATAGTAAACTACATTTTCCACTCATATTAATTCTAAAGCGAAAAGATAATTACTGGGAATGAGAAAAATCAACTTTGATTTTGACAGGCAGTTTTCCTTTTTCTTTTATGGGAAAGAACTGTGTTATCTTCATTTCTTTTAGAGCAGGTGCACAGTCACATAAAGTTGTTAATTTCGGTATCCAAGCAGAGTTCAAAATACAAGAAAACTTTAATGTAAATAAAAAAATACATCATGAATAAAATACTTATTCTGTATGAACCTCTGGCTAGTTGGTGTCTCTCAGTCTGTAAGCACGGGAACCTGTGGTGTGTTTGCTGGGCAGCACTTTACTCATCCAGTGCTCTGAGTGTGGTTCTGTGTCTGGGCTCTGTTCAGATGGGACAACTGTGCTGGAAGAGCAGAAGTTTTGGCCAGGGGTATACTGAAACCAAATTTTTCCAAAAGAAAGATCCAACTTCAATGCATAAATGTCAGTTCTTCGTGTTTGACCTTGGGAAAAAGAAATGGTTGCCAGCCATGGGCAATCTGCTATTTGTTTTTGGCTGTGTATTGACAGATACAAATTGCCAATAGATGGTTGGGATCCTTTTGTAAGCAGGTGAAACTCCACTGGAGCTGGTGAGGACGTGCCCCATCCTTCTCTGCAGCACTGTGTCTTAGGCACCACGGTAACACAGACACCCCAGTCACTGGTTGTAAGTCACCATCTGTCCTAACTATAATGAGAAAGCCCACAGGAGCTAAACAACCTGCACAGGGAAGCAATGCAGTAACAGCAAGCAAATACGGTAAAAACATCTGTCAGAGTGATAGAAACCAAAAGAAATAATGTCTTCCATTCATTGAAATTCATATATTTTTAAATTATTTTTAAAATGTGGTGGGCAAAATGCAAAGTTGGCAACACATGCACTCTACAGGTTGTAAATCCCATCTGTTTGCACCAAGGTAAGCAGAGGTTTTGAAGAGGAAAGGCTCTTTGATTTTACTGCTGCTTTCAGTGTGCCATATTCTGGTGACAGGAGATATCCTGGTCTCTCTATACCCAGACTCACATGTGTTCAAGCAGAAATCTCATCCAGCTGCTGCCTCTGACCAAAGAAGCCAAATTCCAATTCAAATGGGCCTGCCATAGGATTTTCTCCTCACATTCAGCCACAGGCAGTAAGTAAGTAATGTATTCATAGAGGGCCCCAGCTATTCACAGGGAAATGTAATGTATTCATGCCCACTTCTCTCTCTCTCACCAAATACCAGCTCCTGATTCTAGTGGCGTCTCTGCCAAATATTCCCTGTGAGGCTCCTCTGTAAACAGGAAACCCAACAATAAAAGAGCTCATTACTGGAAGGTAAAACATGGTCTTGCCACCTTCCTTTGCCTTTTGAGACATCATCCCACCCTGAACTACCATCTCCAAGTCTGTGTCTGCCTGTTTCTTCCCCAATTCTGTAAACATGGCAGATCCACAGAGATATCTTTCTGTGCTCAGGGAAAATGGAGTAGGCAAAAATCCTTATTTTGCACACACTGTGAGAAGTAGCTAAAGAGCTGTTATGTAGCCCAAAAAGGAGTTACTCCCCTGGACTCCCATTGATAGGTAGGTACAGAGACAGACATAGTTACAGACAGAGGTATAGATACAATCAAAAACACTAGATAGATAGACAGGCAGGCATGCAGACAGATAAACAACCATTACCCGGTTAATTATTTTTTCTGGTGTTTTCAAGCCCTTTTGCATTGAAATAAAACATTATTTGGTGAGTATAGCAGCGAGCTGGCAGTGCTGCAGGAGGTGCTGAGCACCCTGGAGAACAGGAGGTGCTTTGTGTCAGGTCTCACAGACACCATTTGCTTTCCTTTGCAAATCCATGTATTTTATTATTATCCAGCAGCACATTAAATCACATCTCAAATGTAGCTCTTACTTCACCAACAAGAGGACAAGTGAGAACAATGACTTGTAACATTTCAGAGTCTGTCACAGTTACTGCCTAATTAGAGAAACCCACTAGCAAATGTGCATCTGCATGGATCCTGTGACTGTCATCATTTCACATTCTATTAAGGGCTTGCTGTGATAGACACTTTACAAAGAAATTTTGTTCAGGCTAATACCAAGCTAGCAATCATGTAATCGGCCAGAAAATAAAATGTGAGGTGGGGCTGTGGGGGGGAGGAGGAGAGAGAGAGAGAGGAAGAGGAAAAGAAAAGGAAAACTACCTATCTGAAAAACAAGCTGTGTGTAAAAATCCACAGTATACTGTAGAGAAGATCTTTACCCTCTGACAATTGTGTGTTTACAACGAGTCTGAGTATAATTGCTCTGATGGGCTGTCAAGGAAAAGATTAATTTGGCAAAGATTAGTATTGACTTGCTGTTTATTAAGGCTTTTAAACAGCTGTATCTGGCAACATTCCTATAAGTGCTTGTCATGTCTGAAAATCAGGCTCACACCCGGGTGCTTGCCAGCTGTTGCTAAACAATCTTACCACTTAGAGTATCTTTCTCCAGGCCAAACAGCAAGAGCAAAGTATTGCCAAATCAGTCTCTTTCATCCTGTCACTTTTCAGGGGATCTGAGAGCTCAGCTATCAGTTGATGGCTGAGCGGCTGGGCTGATAGCAGCTGCCAGGAGAAGCAGGGTGGTTAGAGAGGTGTTACACCATGCCTCGGGGAGGGCTGCTGCTCTCAGTCACCTCACCGACACGGAAAGCACAGCTTGCAACTGGTGCTGTGCGAAGGGGCTTTAAACCCCTGAACGTCTGCGATCCAAGCTGGGGAGGAGGCAGAACTCCAGAGCAAGTGGTTCATCCCCTCGGGCTCTGATGGATAGAGCCAACAGGATAGGAGGGTACAGTAGACACCATTAATCTTTATAAAATGAACCAGAATTTTCTTCTATGACTTTTTTACCCAGACTGCTGATAAACAAAAGTCATAAAAGCCATGCACACAAAATACCCTGGGTCAGTGGAAACCTGTAAAAGGAAAGATGTCAGCTGTTATTTTTGTTACATTACTTAAAACATTTCAGCTGGCATTGTAGGCTTTAGTAGCAAGCTCAGAAACAAATAATACCAGTGGAAAGAAGGATAAACGGCTGCAGCTAAATGCCAATACAAATAGCCATGTGTTACAATTAAAGTTGATTTGGCCTTTCAAATAGAAGTCTGATTTTCTGGGATTAATCTCGACCTTTTCAAGTTGCATCAGGCTGAAATAAGTTGTCAGAACAGATGTGAATTTTGTTTGCAGAGAACAATTGCAATCCAGTAACCCTTAGAACATCAGCATTTTCCAGACTGCCGGCCAGCTGAGCAGTGAGGATGCGGACGGCAGACACCGAGCGCACACAGCAGGCAGAACAGAGAACTCAGAGCCATGTCCAGAGGCTGGATGTTTAGGTCATAAAATTTCAAAATCAAACCAAAATACTTTTCCTTTTAACTCTGAGTTGACCAAACAGCAGGGTTTATACACAACTGCCTGGGAAAAAAAAAAATAACGTTAGATCAAGGATGGATATCTTTGTTATCTTTATAAACCGTGCTCTTTAGCTAAATCAAACATACAAGTAGGTGATCTTCCATGAGCCACTTTTTCACAGAAGGCTGGGCACACATTTTGTAACGCAGAAGTCTCTGAAGGCTCCAAGAATCACACATTTCAGATGCTGCTCTAAACTGCTTTCTAAGAAGTTCTGCCTTACAATCTGCCTGGCTCCAATAGTTTCAAAAAAATAAAACAGAAAGGAAGATGAAGAAAACCTCTAGTGAACACTCAGGTTTCTCATACCTTGATACATGAAGTCAAAAATTTCCCTGCTTTATGCACAGCATACATGATGACCTTGGTGCTCCCATAGTGCCAAGTTTCAGTGGAAAGTAAAAAAAGTCCAAAACCTTTCCAATATAGGCTGGGGGTGGGGGCACACGGGGTGCTAGCACAATACCTGTGGCAGCATAAGGCCTCTGCAGACACAAAGCCTGCAGGCAGCTTTTGTAATTTCAACTTTCTTCACAATTAAACACCTGGATCCATGTTTGTGCCATCAGTACAGTCATATTGCTATATACTGAAGATGCAAGAAAGATTTTTCCTGCTGTCTATGTCACACAGCTTAGATAGCAACATGAAGATCCAAAGTTCATTCAAAAACATGTCACCACTTGAATAAATAAGGCTGATGCCCTAATTAGCAGAGGAAGCCTTCATGTTTTGCTCAGAGTTCAAAATAATGAGCTGAGCCTCTCCACTTCTCTGGCATACAAGCATGTGCTACATGGTTTTGTTAAAGAGATGAATATGAAAGGAGGTAAGTGATGTGCCCAGGGACACAGAGTAATTTAGAGGAAAGGTAGCTGAGATCTGAGACTTTTGAAAAGCAGTCTTCTGCTTTAGTCATAACTAAAGTTCAAAATCTGTGAAGCGGTGCTCAGATCCACGGGGGCAGCTTTAACTTAGGTGAGATTTTACAAATAATAAATAGGGGGAAATTGCCAGGTTTTATTTGTCTTCAGCAGTTCCACTTTTAAGTCATATGTGGGCAGCTGAGTGCTATTTTCAAACTTAACTCTAAATTATTTTAAAATATTAAAATAAAAAGAGAGATGTCTCTGAGTAATCTCTGGTCCTAGGTTCCTGGAATCTTTGATTAAAATATCAAAGCTCATGAGACTGGAATTTTGACTATATCATTCATATCCCTCAAAGTGATTTATTTCTCTCTCTTTTGATTTTTTTTTCAGAATTTCTGCCTAGAATTCAATGAAGCTTTTTACCTGCCTTTCTACATCAGACCTAACAAAGCACCATATGCACACATATATCTGCCATCAAGAAAACTGATAAGACTCACCAGGAGAGAGTCATGACAGCTGCATGGGACTGTCCTGCATCTGCATCTGCTGCCCTCTACAAGCAGGCTGGAAGCAGCCACACAATGAACTCCTGGCAGGAAGGTCATGCCTCTGCAGTACATGGCTGACAGATTTTCAAGGCTGAGTATTTCTAAACTCTCAAGGGAGAATTTTTTGAGGAAAATTTGAGCGAAAGTCAGAAATAGGCTATCCTATCTTCTCGTTGTGTTGTCACCTTCAGACTGAGAAGAAACATGACTCTAGAAGTGGGAACCTTTTCAGAAGTGACCCCGATAGAAGGAAAACATTGACATGCTGGAGTGAATCCAGAGGAGGCCATCATGATGGTCAGGAACTGGAACACAGGTCTACAGTGGAGGGCTGAGAATGCTGGATCTGGTCAGTCTCAAGGAGAGGAGTTCCTTCTGCACAGTGAATCTTTGTAGAGAAAACAGAGCTCAAATATTCCTGGAGGCATGCATGGAGGGCAGGAGACAACAGACACGAGCTGAAATAAGGAAAGTCCTGATTACATATTAGGGGAAAAATAATCACATGGGAAAGGTTGAAAACACTGAAACAGAAGCCCAAAGAGACTGTGGGGTTTCCGTACTTGAAAATATTCAAAAGGCAACAGGATAGCCCTGCAGAGCTCTTTCTAAGTTGCACCAGCTTTGCCTTTGGGCACCAGATAGACCAGAAAACCTGCAGAGATCCCTTCCAATCTAGGCTAGTCTGTGATCCAGTTTCACACAAAATCCCCTACATCTGGGATAGAAAGAAAGCCCAAAAGATCGTGGTTTTTTGGCCTGAAATTGTGAAAGAGAGAGTTGGTTACTTCCTGTTACAGAGCTCGTGCTACAGTAAATTGTGCTATTTTAAACTGAGGTTTTGCAGTCTGGTTTTACATGTACAGAAAAAACAAAAGTGAACATCACTTGTATCTGAGTTTCCTGTAGAGGTTTATTTAAGGGGAAAAAAAACTCCCAAGCAAACCATAAATGCTAATCCACTAATCACTTTTCTGAAATGAATTTACATTGCATTATTGGGAGCACAACTTTTAAGTGAAGACCAGAAGGAGTGTATTGGTTTTGCCGAAGCAAAACTAACTGGTTAAAGCTTGGACTCTGAAGAGCAAGGCCTCAGATAAATGAAGGAAAAGATACAGTTTTCCTTTTTTATATATTTTTTTTAACATATAGCATTCAGAATAAGTCTCTGTGGGCTTCAATATGTGACTTTACATTTTAATGCTTTCCCTCCACCAGATGGTTTAGATAAAAACCTATTAGTTTCATTTGTGCAAATAGTTTCACATAAAAAAGTCTATTTTTGATATTTTTGCCTCAAGGCTTAGATATAGCTTTTTTTTTTTAGAAGTGGAGAAGATTTCACTGGTGTCTAATATTTTAATCATCATCATTCTTATCATTAAATAAGATTCATATCAGAAAGTGGTTGATGAGTCCTCTAAAAGAATTTATGTCCAACAAAGTGCATTAAAATTACTTCACATTTTGATTCATGCATCTGTTCATACAACCTTTATGTGTTTGCAATTTTCCATGAGCTTAGTTATGATTATTTCAGTCTCTGCAAAAGTAGTGTATGTGTTCTGTCAAACATAATGATGCAAACCCTTAATCTTCTTTTTTTCTTTTTCTTTTTTTTTTTTTTTTTGTCTTGATGTCATTACTTTGGAGAATACACTCAGTGTGTGAAAACTGGAGGGGTTTCACTACTGGAAACTCTAATTGCTATTACACGCAAAATCCTCCCCAGTTTCTGGAGATAGGAAATTCCCCCTATCATTGAAATTAACGTGGCGCTGCTTTGCACATGCTGAGGAGAGGTTAGGAGGGCATACCTGAGCCATTTAAATTGTGTGATGTCTTCCTACATCATTCAAAGAAATCTTTCAGGACTGAGTGAAGCAGAACATGAGAAACACCAGAATCTCTTCATGGTCATCATGGCTGGTCCAGACTGGACACTATGTGCCATTTTCTCTCATTTGAGCAGGACTCTCCAGGTGCTCAGGGGTGTCCAGCACCCAGCCATTGGTCCTGCAGAACAATAGGACCTAACAGTAGCACCTGATGGAGGAACACTCTTAGGAACCTGATCATGCTGGCCTCCCTTTGCAGCCAGAGGAGAAGGATCAGTACCTCCAAAGGGCCAAATTATGTAGGAAAATAATCTCTCTCCTTTGCTTAATTCTCTAAAACACATGGAGATCTTAAATACCTATGCCTACACTGGGAAATTATTCTGCTGAATAGGAGTTGATCAGCTGGTTGAAGAAATGCAGGGGACCAAAGCTCTGAGAGATCCTCTGCATCAACTTCAGGCATTTCACATAAGACTGAATTTACTGTCTTCACCTACACTGCACCTCATCACCTGTAACTCAGCAATTCACACACCAGCAGTTAGGTGGCTGAACTCACACTTAAACCCTGACAGGTATTTAGCAAGCTAAATGCCCTTACTGTTAACACAGATATTTAAAACAAACAAATAAACGTTACATGTGTTTTCCTGGATTGGGCACTTCAGGTACTGTGCCAGAAAAAAATGTCGACAAGAACCTGTGGGAAGAAGGCAGAGGAGTAAAAAGCAAGAAAAAAAGGAGTAAAAGAAAGGAAATAAAATCCCCGTCTGTCTTCAAGATGTGGGTTGGTGTAGTATCACATTCTGTTGGACATTCAGAGAACCTGAGCATATGTAAATAGAAACCGCTCAGAAGAACAAAACTCTCCATGCAATAAAGGGATTTCCAGTCACGAGTATATTGCTTGCAGGGTTTACACCACAGGGGCAATACATTGACAGACCGTGACTTCATATATACATCACTGTATTATTATAGCTCTTAGGATGTTCAGGAGGTTGTAATTAGTGAGCATCAGGGTGTATAAGCCCCCTGCATGGTGCTGCCAAGGCTAATCCATGTCAGTGCCTACAGGCAATGGTGGAAAATAAAACATTTCAATGAACAGCACCAGGAAAATCTAAGCCAGGCCAAAACAGCCACAAGCCCCTGTGATATGAAACAAAAGCAAATGAACTAATGCATGGGTCAGAAAGAGCTGCTGATCCAAGACTCTGAGGGCTGGATGAGAGATCTCCACCCCACAGAGCTTTTTATACCAGGAATAGGTAACTCTCCCATCTGATGCTCCTCAGTGGACTGTGAGATGTGGATCCATTTGCCAAAGTCAAAAGTTAGGGAACTACTTTTGTCATTGATGACCCTCAGCTTTCCATTTGACAGCAGGTAAGGTTCAGGGTTTTGTTTCCTTTTGGGTCAGTCTATCCCTTCCTTGGCAGCCCTGCTCCACCATAGTGCCTTGGCCCCACTGCCTGCCCTCCCAGACACCCACCCCAGGGGTACAGCAGACACTCAGACTATAGGAGATATCTCTCACAGGCTGGTAAGGAGTCTAATAAGCGCATTTTGGGGGATATCCACACCTAAAATGCTGCATCAGCACACCAACGCAGCAGCAGATGGATGGGCAAAGATACTGAGTTATATCTTCATTTATCATTCTCCTCCAGCATTTTTTTTGATCTTATCTCCACTTCTCTCTGTGCTTTGAAGTCAACTGGGTCGTCAGCCTTTGATGTTGGGTCATCAGCCATTGCCAACTATTTCAGTCACACCTGAAAAATTAACTATTGTGTGCCATGGAAAACTGAGGTAGACTAAGAACCATCCCCATGGCTGGTATTTTACAAAACTGTATTCCAATTGTATGGAAGATTTTCAGCACTTTCCTTTGGCTGAGCAGACCTTCCCCTCCCCCCCCTGCTCTAAGGTAACTCTCATCACAGCAGCAAATAGTCAGTAGAGTGATTCTGTCATGATGAACGTTTATACCAGGGAAACAGATTCTAAAAGAATAATGTGTATCCAGTTAGAGAAAACAGACCCAAACCATGACCTGTGTGTCCCCAAAACAGCCATGAGTTGAATTACGATGAACCATTCATGGATAAGCTGCATATCCAGAAACAGCCAGTCCATCTCTCTAAACACCAGGCTCCTGGTACATATTTGCAAACAGAAAAACAATGTAACTCATCTTATGAACAATCTGCTGTAACTATTTGCCTTCATTGGTTACTTTCCAAATGGTTCCTTTTATCTTGTTTGGGAAAAGAAATTGATCTTGAGATTTTCATGCCCTTTCCAAAATGAATCAGAAGGTTTCTCTTGAGAGACACATGCAAGTGAAGAAGCCTGAGGTGTTTCTCAAGTAATGCTTCGTTCTCTGTCATTAAAATAAAAGGGACTTTGCCATTGTTTTGAATACAACTGAATAAAAAAGTAGAAAACCAATATAGACTGCAGAAATATATGAGTGAAGCCAACCACTGAACAGTGTTCAATGAATGCCTTAATTCCATGCTATGCTGTTTTTCAAAAGGGGAACAGATAAAGTAGGCAAAGGCACAGAAACAAACACTTAAAATGAATGAAGCTGTGTTTCAAGAGAGAGACAAAAGTCCCTATTGTCCTCAAAACAGAGTCTTCCTTCCTTGTCCTTAGACAAGCCAGAGATTTAATTTTCCTCACACAAAGGAAGAGCTCCCAAAGGAATAAGCATCCAATTTGCAATATGACATGTGACTGTTCCACCTGCTTTTGGCCATGCAGAGAACCTGCCTCTCTCCAGAGAACACTGCTACAGCAAGATCTCCGTGGGGATTTTAAAAATTACAGCCTGTGATGACTTCTGGATATGAGCAAGTTTGGCCTGAACAGTGATAAAAAAGCTCAGGTAAAAAAAAAACTGTATTACACTTCAGCACATCTTTGGGATTTAAAAGGTATAGCAGCACTGCCAAATAACTTATTTCTCCAGTTCAGTCTTGGACCCCTATATCTGTGTTTCTTAAGTGGTAGCTCACTTGAGGGGTCTCTCTTGGAATCATAGAATCACTGAATAGCTTGCATTTTAAATGGTCATCTAGCCCAACTCCCCTGCAATGGGTAGGGACGACTTTTGCTCAATCAGGTTGCTACAGGCCCCATCCTGACCTGACTCCTGCTCCTGGAATGGGCTGTCCAACATGAGGTGTCCACCAAATTCCTCATCCATCAAACAGTCTATCCATCAAATCCATGTCTCTCCAATTTAGAGAGAAGGATGTTGTGGGGGGCTCTGTCAAAGGCCTTACAGAAGTCGAGGTAGATGACATCTGTAGGCCTTCCCTTGCCCACTGCTGTAGTCACTCCATCATAGAAGGCCACTAGGTTGGTTAGGTGGGACATATTCTTGCTGAAGTCCAGAAGTTCCTCTTCACTCCAGGCCTAAGTATGGTTTTAAGCCCATTTCCCTACAGAAACCCCTTAGTTTTGTCCTTGAGGATGAATAAGACCACACCAACCCCAGCACCATCTGCACAATGACCATCACCCCTAAGGAGCCTGTTGCCATTTCCTATCTTTCCTGCCATATGTTCCAACAGGCTACAAAATCCTCATCTCTTCAGTCAAACTGATCTATGTGTTGTGGCTCTGGGACAGGATAGGGCCTCTTCTGGAGCTGTATGTACCTGTGAGAGGAAAGGAGTTTCAGTTTCAATTTTGAGTTTGCAAGCTATCTCCCTCAGATAGTAAAAATAATTTTGTAAATGCAATAGCATTTTTTTTAATGTAGGTTATGCCAAACATAGTGTGCAAACTGAAGGAAACTCCAGATGGAATAAAATAAAACAGCTAATGGGAGAACACAATAGACAACAGCAAGGCTAAGTATTTGATAGTTTCCCTCTACTAAGTATTATCAGTAGCACTATATTCACCCATGTGAATTATTATCCCAAGTCATGCTTCATCTTATAATATGATAAAGGCCATGTCTGAAAACTCTGATCAACATAAATTATGTAGCTTATAAGTAAATTCAAATTTATGTTTTGTTTCATTTTGTGACTCATGACTGTAGTGATATCTCAATCCCAAAGCACTGAAGAGTCTGCAATATGCCAACCAGAAATGCATCAATTCTGCAAGCAGCAAATGGAGTGAGTTGGGCAGGGTGCACAGCCAGATCTGGAGCTGACTGGGAGGTGAAGAGGTTTGCTACTAAGTCAGATTTCTGTCATTATCCATAGATGTTTGAATAAAAGCAGGAGAGTTCTTACTCTTTGGGGATGGAGAAAGTTATCTGCCAAGACAGGCATGGATGGAATGGTCTGAGAAGATGATCGCTTGTGAGCAGTGACTGTCACTCAGTTTGGGGGTAAACCCAGTGGTGTAGTTGTTGCTCACATTTGAGTACCATAAGAAAAAAAATCCTCAGTGATACTCTCCAGATGGTGGGGTTCTTTTCAGCCTACATACCTAGGTCAGGGGGCATTACCACAGGCCTTTTCTATCTCCAAGCCATGGAGTTTTAGCCCAAAGTCTAAGAGCAGTCTTTTCCAATACAGAATGAGGCAGAGAAGCAGCTGCACAGAGTGTCCCACTGTCACAGAGCAAGACATTACCATAATAGCAGCCAGATGGCCAGGCTTTGCCTTTATTATTGGAATTACCATTCATCTCACAGGAGTGCTGAGATTTCCCAGCCAAAATTGGCACTTGACAGACACATGATAAAATGCATCCTTCACCTACAGAGGTTTCCATCTAAAACATCAGGACAGACGAAAAGGAAGAAGCAGGTACACGGAGAAGTTGGTGGGTGACCAGTGGCTCTGAGCAGAGCAGTGGCAGGGCTGGAGAGCTGGCGGGTGCTGTGCTGCCCTCCTGGCCACACCACTCACCCCACAGCTCCCCAGCCTGCTTGAGACCTGCACAGCCCCCCGTGTAAAAGCTCCCAGTCTCTTCCTAGGCATGTGCAGGGATTACTCCTGCTGCGCCACAGTAAATACTAGTGTGGCAATACCAGAGGGAAAAGTGAAGTCTCAACATGTTAAAGACAGATTGTTCCTGGAAACCATCCTATCCTGGCCACCCCTGGATTAAAAATGATGACAAATAAGTTTTTCCAGCATCTCCTTGCTCTGTTACTGATACAAACTGATAGATTGTATCTTTGTCCACTCCCATTAGGGGAAACATATCTCGATGGTTAGTAAGTGTGTAGACAAAGATCCACCATCAGATAGTACATATGCACTGGCTTTATTTATTGTAAACCCACAAGGAGTCACATGCCTTTTTGTTTTTAATTTTGCTGAAATCAGAAAAATCAGTTCAACAGAAGCAACAAAAACTTACCCACAAAGGTAAAAAGCCCTGGGCGAAAGATAACCATATGGGGGATTATCGAGGTAGGTCACATTTTTCTCTAAAGTTGAGTAAACACCTCGAACTGATAAAATCTTGCAGCCACACTTCATTTGACACGAGAAAGCATCTGTGGGAGAAACACATCTGTTCATTATCACTCATGGGTTTAATTGTATGGTTCTTATCACCCAGTGGTGTTTTCATACTTACCACAGGCACTACTGTATGTCCAACGAGAGAGAATATTGCAGTGATGAGTGACTTGTTTCAAAATGGAAGATAGCTCCAAATAACCTGTTTTGCTTCTGAGAAAAGGGAAAGGAGCAAAATCTGGGCAGTGTGTCTCCTATAGGAGTTAAACTGATACCTTGGAGAATAACAGGCTGTTTTGAAAGACCATCCGGCTCCAATGAGTGAGCTATTACTCTGCCTAGCAGTCACTGGAGCTAGTGTGATTCCTTTTTCCCCAGAGAGGAAGACTTACCCTTTTGCGTTACTTTAAAATAAATAAGGGAACCAAAACAATTTTCTATTTCTTTTGAAAAAGCTCACAAACAAAAAGGAATTCAGGGTGAGAGGCAAAAAGCAGTAGGAGTACAGAAAAGAAATATGAAAGGGGAACAAATTGTCACAAGGGGTGATGTTATCAGAGAGATTTTGTCCATGCTTTCTTGCAGTGATGCCCTCAATGCTTCTCACCTCTCCCCTCACACTCTGCTCCCAGACTCAGGTCTGAGGTTCGAGTTCTAGTTTCCACTCAAAGCCTCCAACATCAGAAAATGAAAAAAAGGGTCACCAACTTATTTTCAAATCACTTTTCCTACTTTCCCATGAAAAAAGAAATAATCATTGCACGGCTGAAATAGTCCTCTCAGTGTGAGTTTAATTAATTGAAGTAAGATAGTCCCCAGGAACCGAGTCATAATTCCCATCAAAAACACTGTAGTAAGTAACCCCATAGCTATAGATGAGGGAATTTTTTCATTACCGTTTCAATCTCAAGCCTTCAGAAATCCTTTTTGTATTTCAGCCATGACTCAGCTGATTTAGGTACTTTAATTCCTCCTTTCTTCCTTCTTGCTTTCCATATTGTTCTGTATTCTCTAACAATACAGACATGAAATTCACGCTGTGAAAGATGAGAAGTAATCTCTGATAGCTACTTGAAAGCTCAAGTTCAAAATAATCTTGTGACACAAAGGGCTGCTTTTCCTTGTTCTGGAGATTTATACTCAATACTGGTCACACGCCAAGAAGTTTACCAAGATGTTTATTTCCCCACATACAGCCATCTCAGTGTGCCAGTCTATTGAACTACACTCAAGAGTAGCCATCCACTGCAATTAGGTGACATATCACATTAAAAAAAATAAGCAAACACATTACGATGACATCTGAGGATTTCTTCTTCCTAATGCTCTAAGAAGCTTAAGTTCCCAAAACTCTTTGTTTATCCAAAACCTTGTTATCACAGACACTGAGATTTAGGTGGTTCAATCTCCCTTTTTTTTTTAATCGAAAACCTCTAGATTTGGCTGGGGTCAAGGCAGAAGACAGAGAGTTTTGAATGTTCAGATCCTTTTGGCTTGCACCCCTCTGGTGCCTTTCCTGTGCTCAGAGTCCTGCTGTTCCTGTCTGGTCCCAGAGGTGCTTTTTTTGCTGCCCTGCAGGAAGGCACTGCCTCTGCTCCCCACCTCCCTTTCAGCCCCTGCCACAGGCAGAGAGCTGGGCACAGTAAACTCAGGCTGGTTTCAGGAACTTTTTCTCCTCTTTCCTTTCCAGGATTGGTCCACATGCAAACTTGCCTAATTGATAATTTTTTAAGCTGCTCTGACTGAAATTACTACAAATCCTTTAGAATTTGAACCCAAGGAAGAAATTCTCTAAAATCTACTGAGCATCCACTGTACTCAATATTTTCTTGTTGAGCTGGTGCCTTTCCTTTTGTCTTTTCTCTGTCCTTTGAGTAAAACAGGAGTAAGTGTCCTGCATATACTGACACTGGCTCTACCACAGAGCACCATGACTGCAGCTGTGCCCCCTCCCCTGCCAGGCCTTGCTTCTGCCAACCAAAAGTAGTTGCTGCTGGAACTAGCACAGTTGTGTCCTTCAGGATAGAGCAAACCCTTCATTCAGCTGCTGGCCCTGACCCCAGTGGTACTTCTGAGCTCAAAATAAATGTAAGTTCCCCAAATTAGGACTTTCAGATCTTGTGCTCCCCAACTTCTTCACATTTCCTTTGTCTATAAACCAAACCAGCAACGTTCAGAGGGCTTTGTCACAACGCATCTGATTCCATGTCATTTCAGATCTCTATTAAATCCAAGCAGTTTCAGTAATATTGTGCTGTGTTTCCACCATTCAAATTCAAATACAATTGAATTATGTTTCTTATAGCTGTTGACCACAGAAAAACAGTAAAGTATATCAAGATACTACTCATTTAACCAGAAAAAGAAAACAAAAAAAGAGAACAAAAAAGAGAAAGTTTGTCTATGTCCCCTGCAGCCAAGGCATTGCTTCTGTAAGAAATGCAATTTTTGCTTCTTTCAAGTTTTTAGTTTTTTCCTATGCAGATTTTGTAGGTTTGCATTTTATTTTCTGGTTTGGGTTGGATTTTTTTTAAATAAGAGAAAAAAAAAAGGTGGAGTTGTTTGATTTGAGAAAATTACTGATTCTTTGGACATGTACTCCTAAGTTAAGGGGCATTTTTATGGTGCCCATACTTTCCTTACCTCATCAAAACACTGTCCTTGAAAAATAGAAAACACTTTCTTCCACTTTTTTTTATGTGTGGTCTGACATTTTCAGTAATAAACCCAGAATTTAAACTTAGAATGCATTTTTCAGCAGGCTTTTCCTACCTTCTACTTTTTCTTGAACAGTGACTAATGTGGTCCCTTGCTTACAGTTCTAAGTTCCCAAAGAAAGAGGGCAAAAGTTACACTTGGGAAAATTTTCCCGTACTTCCTTTCAATGGGCAAAGTCCAATTATCACCAACTGATGGTCTCTTAAATGATGGACATCATTTATATCAGGGTCTGTGCAGTCTGGTGGGAAGGGCTTTCACTACATCTGAAAACTTGTCTCCTGGCAGAGTAAAGAAGACTTTCACTCCCCATTGCTAACTCTTTGGAGGATAAATCCACAGATCTACCACACAAATCTGTTTCTTTACGCACTTCCAAAATGTAATGCAAGTGAAAAACCAGTCCTTGTCCCCAACAGCTACTTATAAACACTTTCTGGAAGCACAGGGAAGCAGTTCTCCTACCAACATTCAAAGCCACTCCAGCACTGGGAAAGCACAGCAGGGGGATCGGTATTGACACCACTGTTACACAGTCAAGGTACCAACGCCCTCTCTCCTAAGGTATGAATAATTATATTCCTCTGTATTAAAATAATAGTACGGACTATCAAATCAAATCATAAAGGTAAACATGGAGCTAATCAGAAAGGAGATTTAGGAGTTACAGTATAATTCCCCCAAATCCCCCAGCCTAATTAGTGAAGAAGATAAACTGGTTGACAGATTGCACAGCTAGAAAAACATAAAGCAAAGAAGGTTATAATATTTACTATTACTGTGTAAGACAGCGATTAGACCCCCAACCTATGTACAGATCTAATCACCATCCTCTGAAAAGGATAATAGCCAGCCCTGCGAGTCTAGTTTGACAAATTAATCCAAGCCTGATCCAAATAAAGAGATTTGTAGTTTTCAATGAAAAATTAACTCGCTGGCTGTGCAGTGGGAACATCACCACATGCACTAATGGCTTTGTTACTGAGAGTCAGTGCTGTGCTGTGCCTATGCTCAAGGGTGTGTCACACAGCACATGGTTTGGTGCTGCAGTAAGGGCAAAGAATTCATGTAGGAATTTGTGTGTTTGTGAAGCCTTAGTCATCATAGGACATAAAACCTAATCCTAGGATGTAGACAGTAGTCTACAAAACGTGGGTTGACAAAGCTGGTCATTATCTAGTCCATGGCCATCTTGAAGGACAGCTATATATTCCTGAAAGGTTACAGTAAGGAAATTTCTCACACTGGGTATCCCACCCACAGTGTAGAAAATATCACACAAACCAGATTTCATTACACATTTGTACTACAATGTGGCAATTTGATAGCAATGTGAGAAAGAAGCAACATGAGTAGTAGGTAGATGAGACGTCATGTGGACACCTACATGACACGTGGACACATGTTTTGGCCATAAAAAGGAAAAGGGCATGGAGGTTGAAGAATTTAGGAAGCTTCAGAAAACTGCTGGAACAAAAAGCAGAATTCGAACAAAGAATTTATCCAGCTGAAAAGCAGTGGGGAAAAGGAAGGCCAGAATTTTTTTCCATGTAATGAAGTAGGTTTGTTGGTTTGTGTTCTTCAAGAGCTCCAAGGATTTCACATGTTTTCATATATTTGAGGAAATGTCATTGCCATTTATTTCAGTGCTGTGGTCAGCATGGCATTCCCTTGCAGAATATTAACGAGTGTTGTTCAGATTATAGGCTTTACTTTATTCACCTGAACAGTACAAAAACTACATGCTGATATATCAAGCAAGCACAATTTCTGCTACATTGCTTTTAATGAGATGTAGAGGAAGACTGAGACTACAAAGCTCAGCAGTTTGCCAAAGCAGATCCCTGCTTTTTATGTGTCTAGACTCCTGAAATGAAAGCCTCCACGTGGAGTTAGGCAGAAAGCACTCAGTGGGATCACAGGGCAAGCTTGGTGTCTCAGAACAGCTTCCACAGCAGCCAGCAGCCTGGGAGACTTCAGGCAGTTACTGGGAGAAGCTGAGGACAGAGGTACATCTGCCCATCTCCTGCCCCGTGGAACATGGTTCTGTGCTGCCAGGCGACACTCACTGACTTCCCTGGGTTTTCTCCAAACCGCTTTCTAAAAGCATTCAGGAGGAACCAATTTATCTTCTCAGGTGACAGCAGCAGCAATAACCTTCTGTCAAGAGAGCAGAAAACCTGAGTTCCTTTTCTGATGTTTCCAAAGAGGACACCAACCCATTGTTGCACAATGTCCCAAACACAGGATGGAAAGATTTCCCTCAGTAGAAGAAGTGGAGATGATGACCCTGAAGGAGAGCTCTGAGAAATATTTGTGTGAAGTGTGCAGGTACCTTTGGGATTAGACAGCATTATGACAATATCTGACAGCTGCATTTAACTTGAAAATTAGGCTGGACTGGGAATCTAACCTAATTTTCTACCTACATCTAATCTTCCTTTCCAAACTCTGCAAAATTCAGTGTAATCTTCCTCTTTGATTTTCAGTCTGAATGCTTTTTACAGTTTTGGCCAAAGAGCAGAACTTTTCAAGAGATGCCTTTCCAGCCTTCTGAGATTAAAGCCTTTACTAAAGCAATGAGGTGTGTTTGCCATCCTTTGTGCCTGTATCTGAATGATTTAGAGAAGCAACATTATGTTATTGTCTAGTGTCTTTTGAACAGCTGGGCTTTACAACAGTACAGACAAATAGCTGAGGAGAATTCAGGCTTTTATAATACCATGAACTCTGTATTCAAAGAACAGAAATTACAAAAAATCTCCCTTTATTCCAACAGCTAAGTGTTTCCCTGAAATTCATATTTGATAGGACTAGATAACTAGCAGCAAGTTCTTAATCTAAATGCCCAAAACACTATTATGCATGTGCTGCACAAAGATCATATGTGGTGATAATCAGATCCAGACATTGAGAGAGGAAAACTCTCATAAAACACTTTCTGGAACTAGTAAATGAAGAAAAATACAATGGAAGTATAAAGATAAAAGTGAGGAAGATTTAAAAGCAGGGTTGTTTTTTTGGGTTTTTTTTAGAAAGGGTTGTCCACTGACTCTAAATCCTCTCCCAAGATATGGTTAGTCTAGGGAAAAGTTATCAGGAAAAATGTTTTCAAATCTATTTTTTAAATCTAGCAAGGACACCTAAGACCCATTGGTGTGCTCAGATAAATATGTATTGTTTTGTTATGTGTAAGGCTATTATGCTGTTAGACTGTCCAAATAAGGCTTCCTCTGGTGCTGCTGACCAAATGGGCCTTCACGTGCTATCCACAGTCCTGCTAAAGAGTTATACCAACCAAAGTCACACAGACTTACCTTAAGTTGCTTACCTAGGCTGAAAGATTATATAGGGAGAAGATACCACTGTGATCACTTAACCTGCTTTTCTGCCCGTGTGGTACAAGCCTGAGTGCTGAGCCATGAGCAGATGGCACAGGAGATGACTCCAGTACTAATTGCTTATCCCATGCCAGTATAACAGCTCCTGGCTCTGAGAGGCTCTCTGTGTGCAGGAGAAGGTACTGAAATGGCTGTTTTTCATCCCCTGCCAAACAGTGAGATAAATACGCTGGATTGGAAGAATCTTGAGGTAGGATTTGACTCAGAGATCAGCATTCAGATATTGACCATTGGGCTTCACACAGCTGGTTCCTGCCTGTAATGAAAAACTTTTTAAAGAGCATGTGATCTCAACTTAGATATTTCCAAATGACTTCACCATGGATTTTGGTAAACAATTAAAGTCTTCAACTACCACAGAGTGTGTGTGTCCTCAGCTTCTCAGTGCAGGATCTTTTCATGCATCTACATCCAGACCAAAGAACTCTCTATTCTAACCTATTTTCCTCCTGCAGTCAGCTGTACATTGTGACCAAAGGCATCCTCCTAACTGCTCCTTGTTGAGCTAAAGAGACAGAGCTCTTGCATTCCCTCTCTCTCTCTGCAAGGTATGTTTACTTGTCCTTCTGTATCTGTCATGACTGTTCCCTGAATGCTCTCCAAATTGCAAACATTTTCCTCAGGCTGCAGAGAAAACATTAACACAGGATTGCAGTAACAGTCAGACTCATGCCAAATGAAGAGGAAATATATTTTTCCAGCTCTTAAGATCACTCTGTTTACAGTCCAAGGATCACATCAGCACTGTAGCCCACCAGCATACAATAAGCACTTGTATTGAGCTGAGCTATTTCTTCACTACTTGGTGATTTCATTTGCACAAAGAAGGCTAACTTGAGAGACATTATACGTGACTGTCTGGAAAATAAAATTTGTTTACAATGAGCAGCTTACCCCTTTCTCTTCATCACTCACCTTTTCCCACAGTGTCCCTGACATCTGCAAACCCAATCAGCAATGCCAGCTGCATGAAATGGTTCCAGATCTGCTCCCAGTGGGAAGAAATAACTCTGCCCAACATGTTCCCCGCTTTTGCAAGGACTGGTTAGTGAGTTTTCTATTCAGTTATATGTGCCATGCTACTTTCTATCATTCCAGCTTTCACCCCTAAGGCTGCTCTGAACTCTGTCAAAAACTTCTAAAAGTCAAGCACCACTACACTTATCACCCAGCTTCCCTGAAAAAAACCTATCAGGCTGGTCAGACTGGATCTGTTTTCCATCTCTGCATGTGAATTGATCTTAACTTCATTAGTACCATACTAGCACTTTAAAGGAATCATAGCACAGAACAGTATTAGCACTGCATTATTCTATGTCAGCTGCTTATTATTTGGACAAGAAGGTGCTGATAGCTCCATAATTACCTACACTGTTACCTCTTGACTATTAAAATACAATAGGAACTTTTAAAAATGTCTAATGGAATTTTTTTAGTGCTTCAATACTGCCTAAATTTCAGCATTCATGTTCACTGACTTCCTTTGCCAGTTCTTTTAAACTCACATGCATGGGATGACCAAATTGCTGATTTGAAACCACCTTCTTCCACAGCTGTTCTCTGACATATTCTTCAGTTAAAATTGGAGAGTACATATTTGACATCAATATATTCTACACTATATACCGTACATACATGTAAATAGAAATGTTTCCAGTACTATTGTACTACACAGTACAATAGTACTGGAAAAATTTACAGTACTATAGTACTGTCATAACTTGACATTTTTGCATTAATAAATTTCAGAAAGAATCACGTTATTCTTTAATTTGTGATAATTTCAGAAATCAACATTTATGTTTAATGTTTATTACTAGCAATTTCTTCTTTCTCACAGAATATAGAGGGACAATTTTAATCCTTTCTTTAAGCAAGTTGAACTGAGTTAGGCTTTTCTTTTTCAGTTGGGAAATGTGGTTTCTAGACTAGTGGATACAATGTTCATAATCATTTGCAATTAATAATTCACATCAATTACTTACTATGACTTTTCTACAAATTTCTGGAAATTACTTAATTCTGTATGTCTGGCTTCCTCAAACTGTACATTTACACAGTTGTGCAATATAATAAAGAAGAAATGTGCAATATAACAAAGTATTTGTATCAGTTTATTATTGATGGCCTTAAAATGAAGAGGATTTGGAGGGAGTCTTGAAGGCAAATACAAGTATCTTATGTTCAACATAATAAACAAAAGCGGAGCCTGTGCAGCTATGCAAGAGTATATTTGAAAGAATATAAATTTGAAAGCAGTTTTTGCACTATGATTAGATATTTCTTAATCAGTATTAGCTTCAGTGCCAGAAGTTCTGAATAAAGCTGAGTGCTTCTTCAGAATTGAAAGTTATCTTCAGTAAAGCTCTTCAAAATAACTCCCAACTCAGTACCAAGACTGCCTATGGGAAGAGGTCAGTTAGTCAATACATGATCACACCGTAAGTGTCAAAGATTTGCTCACTGCAGAGAAGGCATTAAGGTTATCACCATTTGTAGTGATCAACCCACAGAACGCAGAAGTGCAAATGGAAGTACTTGTGAGTGTGACAATAATGACAATGACAGGTTTTACAGCTTTTCTTATGTTGTTTATTTGACTTCATTTAGTCCAATTTTAATCACATAACCTGCATTTTTAGCTTACATACCTCTTCTGCAATCTGCTTGACATCAGGAGAAGAAAGGTTACTTTTTCCTTTGTGCTATTCAAAGCATAGAAATGAAATTTATTTTAAAGTTTTTCTGGTTCAACATTTGCAGCTTGGGCAGATATTTGTGGTTTTTTCTGTGCAGAACAACTTCTTTTTTCCCTGGTGAAAGGGAGAAAGCAATAAAATTTGTTTTGACCATACTTTTCACATGTACACAAAGAAAACCCCTTTTATATGCATATATGTGAATATACATATATGTGCATATGGATATGTGTATACATATATAAACTCATATACACATATAATCCTTGTTCCTCTGTTACAACTTTACATGAAAACAAAGAAAAAAATAAGCAAGTTCTTCTTCAAACAGATGCTTCAAGATCTACAGCTGACACCATGGATTCCACAACCATTTACAAACATTTTATCATATTAAAAACAGCAGTAAACCATCATAAATGAAATCTGTGGTAACGTATTTTGTCTGTTGCTTAATGTTTAGATTTTGCATCCAGATGCCTCATGGACTATGAACTTATAAATGGGATCTCTACTTCTAGAAGATCAGAGAGCAGAGCAGAGAGAAGATATTTAAAACCCATCTGGGTTTTAGGCAACCCATTCTAGTCAACTCTACTTGAACATGGGAGTCTGGCCTAGACAGTCTCCAGAACTGCCTCTGAGAACCCTACCTTGCTGAAGGATGAGACAACAAGGAATCTGCTTGCTGACATGTACAAATGCAGGAAAGATTAGGTGAGGTAAGGTAGTTATTAAGAGGGGAGGGCAGGGATGGCATTCACAGGCTGGAAAAACAATTATCACAGGACAGCATGTAGACTTCCCTGCTCTGCTTGATGCTGGTCCCTGTACTGCTAATTAAAGAAAAGAGACCCTATAGTGGACTTTATGGTAAGAGTCAGATTTCTGAAATGAAAAAATGCCATGATTTCAATGAGCTGTGGTGATGGACTGGATTTAAGTTGTGACAGCAGTGGTGTCATGGAGCCACAGGGGGAAGGAAGGGCTTGACAATGGCAACACCCTGTTATCTGCAATGGTGCAGGGGGAAGACTGTCCAGACTGAGACATTAAAATGAAGGAGTGAGTAAAAATATCCTAAACTATTGATTTGGGATTATGATGGCCCGTGGTCTTGGCGTCAGTGAGACCACCTGACAGTTTCAGACAATGCAAGACCTCTCTGTAGTGCCTTTTGCAGAACAGGCTTGTCATAGAGTCCTAAAGTCTGGACTCATGTCTTCAGTATTCACCTACACACATCGACTTTGGACTGATTGCAGACCTGACATATTTTTCAATAGGAATGCTTGTATGATGATCTAAGGTAGTGGTTGTAACAGAGCTTCTAAAGCTTTTTATTTTATGATTGTCATCATCTTATTCACTAGGCTCTTATGTATACTTTTATGGTTTTAACTTATGAAACAAGCACTGAAATGTACTGTTATTAATATAAAACTATGACAAGAACCCAGTCTTTCACTATTCCAATATATTAGAAGATGTTATATGATGTAATTAATGGCAGTTAAATGAAGAACAAATTCAAGGAAATATTACTTCATGCAAAGCATGGGATTTACCCACCCAAGAGACTTTTTGAGTGAAATAGTGAGTTGAGTGATTGGATTTTAAAAAGATCTAGATAATTATGTGACCATTAGCATTTATAATTATGCTAAGATAATTAAGTATAATGAAACATCATGCTTCTTGATATAAACACATTACTTACATAAGTCAGGAAGGAATATGTTTTAGGAAATCAGCATTTCACAACTGGCCAGGTGTATTTTGGTTTTGTTCTGCAGACCTTTTTTTTAAACTTTTACAATCAGACAATGAACACATCCGTAGGCAGAATGATAGATTGAATGGGGTAGCCATCTATTTTACTCTAGAATACTCTATCTCCTCACCAGTTGAAGATAATAAAGTTTCACTGTCTATTTGTGAAACTCTTTATAAATGTTCAAAATTGACTATTCAGAATTGCCTCAGAGGAAATCCTATTTGGAGATATGTCAGTAACCTTATCTGCTATATCACCTGCTTGTTGCTTTTTCACAACGAGGAATTTCAGTGATGGGCATTGTAGTCTCAGAAGCCAGATGCTTTTCAAAGGAAATATCATTGATCTAATAGAGGGCAGGCTTTTGGCAGAAGACAAAAAGTTACTGCATGTATATTTTTAACATTGACAAGATTTAAAAGGGTTTTTTTCTTTATAAAAAAATGCAAATTAGAGGTCTGTCACTGCTGTTTATGAGGTTCAAAATCTGTGTTATTTTATTGCCCAGTCTGGTTCATTTTATTCATTCATTTTAAACATGAAAGTTGCAAGATTTTGCTGGTGAATATCTTTGCTTACAAGGTGTATGCCTGATTTATATAACTCTGCACATTGCATAGATATTAAGAATTCACAAAGTAAATATCGTTTGACTGAAATACCATTCTATTTTGGCTGTGTTTGGCATTTGCTTTCACATCACACTGTCCCAAAGAACAAACCTGATATACAGCCTAGGTATTTCCTGCCCATTTTGTTCATTATGTGATAAGCAGTACTGTTTTGCACAGGTTGAAGTACAACTCTCTAGTGGTTTGTTGCTGAAAGCAGCTGTACTTAAACTACTGAAGAGAAGTTTAAAAAGTAGCTGGAAGTCAACAGACATGGCATATACACCTGATTCAAACAAAGACTTTCTGTGTTGGCAAGTTATGCAATATTTCAGCATGTTACTTTCCCTGTCTGTAAAGTGATAACAGCATTTATTTCAACCACTCTGAAAGATTTACTAAGCTCCTTGAGATCCACCTGTCAAATGTTCAAAGGATAATGATTAGACACTGAAAACTGTGGATACTTCTAGAATTTATTTTTAAAACAAAAACAATAACAACAACAAAACCCTCCTGCAGTGCACTGCAGTCACCTACAGACGTTCAGCCTATATGACCAGAATAAAATAAGCCCAAAATAACACCTTCTGAAAGGTATATAATTAAAATGTCTGCAGATCCAGTCCTGGATTCATCTGCATATTTGCTGAGGTAGGCATAGCCAAAGAGCTTTTCAAGTAAGAGGACAATCTGTTATTTCAAAAACTAAATAAATGCAAGAACTCTTTTTGCACAAACAAGGTACACAAAATAAGCATCATTATAAAACGTGATAGCTGGAGTTTAGATTTTTTTGCAAAGCAGAGGATGACACAAAACACATTGCTATAAATTATGTATATTTATATATGTGTATATATATGGTGCTCTGCAGGGCCAGGAGTTCGACTCGATAATCCTTGTGGGTACCTTTCAACTCAGCTTATTCTGTGGTTCTGTGATTCTGTGTATGAGCATAATGAACTGTTCTAAGAGCTAAATGGAAAAGTTACATTCCCATGACAATGGACCACCACAGCGGTTTATTCCTGTAACCAGAGCTAAGGTACCAGTTAATAACTGGACAGAATTCCCTCCTCATTTGCAATAGCTATAGAAAACCAGAGTTCTGATTTCACCTCCCCTGTGTCCTTCAGGAATTGCTCTTATCTAGTGAACAGCCTGCAGCTCTGATAGTCGAGCCTCATACAAGCAATCCCCTACCCAGACTGCAGCCTGAGGAGAGGTTCACCTACATCTAATTGATGTCATACACATACTGATGGCATCAACTTTTGAGAACATTTCTGTGTTTATCTGCCTGCATATCGATCTATCAATCTTCTACAATGCATAGCACTGTAGTGTCTGTAACTTGTAATACATGAGCAAACATTCAACTCTAATTTCTATGTACTCTTGAAGAAAGAGGAATCTGCAGACATTTAAATAGGTCCAGTGATTATTCCTGTCAAAGCAGCTAATGGGGTAGAATTGATTGACATGGACACCCCTTGTTTGTAAGGAAAAAATCTGTTATTCTGCAGCTATGAAATGGCATTTTCTAGTCCTCATAATGTCCCTAGGAAGTTTCAGAAAAAGTAACGTACTCCTGAAGTATCAACACACAGGATCTTTAAAGACTCATTTCTTGTTAAGCTGTCTCAGCTTCAGCCTGCCAACTGAGTCAGCCCAGCTTGGGTTATATTTCGCTCACTTTTCCAAAATCCACTGCTGCTGAGTCCTGGATTATCCACGTCTAAAAATTCAGTCCCCCTGTGTCTGAAGGTGAAATTTGGTTTAGCAGCAGGAAGGTGTTAACACAACCGCACTGTGGAGATTAACGTTACAGCAAATCCTCAAAAGAACCAGAAATATCCAACACACTCAAGATATCTATTTTTGATGAAAGCTTCAAGAAAGTAATAAAAGAATAGTGTTTTATAGTAGGTCAGTTATTAATTTTCTTGGAACCCCAACAAGAGCTTGGCAAGAAGCAACATGTCTGCAATACAATTTTTTGCTTTTTATGTAATAAGAAGTTCTGTATACCATTTAACTTTCTCTGCTCAAATGACATATTTATCATTTCACCTACTTTGAACTAGCAACTGTGATCTCATTAATGAAAGGTTAGAAACAGTGTTCAGTTTCACTGCAGTTGCTTTATTATATACTGCTGCCCCTGGTGAGTTTGTGTGAAGTCCCACTTCGCTAATGGTGATTCTGGAAGCATTTTGAGAAAGAATCTGAAAATCTTTTAAAGAACCAGTGACTGCAATCGTTCCAGTCATTTGAAGTAATCCCAGTCATTTAAAACAAAATCACCTGAAGTATATACTAGATGTAATAGATATAATGCTGAGAAAAGTAACAGAGTGAAAAGACATGATTTCATAGGGGATGGCCATCTTTGATGTGTTACACCAAACTTTGATCCATATGGTTGAATTAGAACAAAATATTTGTATCTGTCAATTACAGACTGCTTGGCCCACATTTGCCACGCTTACAGGAGTAAGTTCATGCTGCAGAATTAGTACCTTCCCTATTTAATATGTCTGATCTACATGACACTGGAAAGGAAAAGATTATGCAGCAACTGCTAGAAAGCAGCCCAAACAAATGACTGTGCAAAGCAAAGTGGACTTTCTCACTCAAGGTTTCACGCACATATTTCACAGGTATCTGAACTTCATCAGTCTATGAATACATAGTCATTTGGTTTAAGAATTTTCCCATCTGAGCTTAAATGTTTCTAATACTTCTCTTATTGTAAGAAATCAAAGCAGCAAAGGAAAAAAATGACTTTTCCCTAAAGCCTCTCACAGAGCTATTATTACTGCTTTAGACACAGCAACAAAACAAACTAAGATGTGTTTGGAACCACTGACTTAAAATCTGCAGTATGTGCACTCGAGTATGGGTGCTAGTCATGCACATGCATAATCATGTTAGAACTGCAACCCCATGAGCCTAAGCTCAGGCTCAAACCACAGTTCTCTGAAATGACTTGGACAAAACAGGGGAAAGCTTTTCCTGAGTAGCTTCTAGCTCTTCTGCATCATATCCTCATATACTATGTTGGGGAATGAAGAGAAATATGATTAAGGTATTTCAAGCCTGACATGAATATTTTTCCAGTGGAGAGGGTTTTGATAATGTAGCCTTGTGGACTGAATTTGGAATTTCCTTTGCGTCTGTAATTGGGCATCTAATGCCACCAGAATCAAGGCCTGAGCAGCAAACTAAAAATATATTTCAAGGGAATGACACATCTGTGATACAGTAAAACCATTAGGCTACTGAATGCCTGATTTGAATTACATCAAATCACCTGAACACCATATGGCAAATGGAAATTTTTAAAGTTAACATTTACTGCCTTGTACAGGATTAAGAAAGATTTTTTTGTTGTTGTTATTTTAGCTAAACCTATATACGTAAACTCACTTGCTTTCAAGTTTTTGTAGTCAATTACTGAAGGCCAAATGCAATCTGCTATGAATGCTTCATCTGCAAAACAGTGAGCCATGTTGCAGCAGAGAAGCATGTCTGCATTTTGAAAACTCCAGTGAATAAAGGACCAGTCACCTAATCCTTAGACAGTATCACTGATTCTTCTCAAATTCACTGGGGGAACCAGGACTAAGAATCTTAAAATTAGACCACTCACGTGCCTAACTTTAGGAGCTAATATTTTAAAAAATTGACCTATTTATCTATCCCTAAGAGGAGAAAGTGTATCAGGAACTTTAATTTCCCTATGCACTTTTCCATGTACATTCCATGCTGTTTGTGGGTTGCAGATGGAGGCAGCAGACAGCAGTCCTAAGAAAGTTTTTGTGCAATGTGGCAGAAGATCTCGAATAAAATGTCAAACAGAATTTCATCATTTTCTAAGCACATTTACACATATACATGTAGCAAGTAGCGAAATTATTGCCCAAAACAGTTGTCTAACAGATCTAGTGAGCCTTTGC
Organism: Daphoenositta chrysoptera; assembly: GCA_013397915.1. Classification (NCBI taxonomy): domain Eukaryota; kingdom Metazoa; phylum Chordata; class Aves; order Passeriformes; genus Daphoenositta; species Daphoenositta chrysoptera. The sequence continues at coordinate 747,001 of VZRO01005941.1, forward strand.
CTTTGTCCTTGCACAGAGAAAATGTGACTTTCAGTCTGTATTGATGTCAACACCATTTCAGCTAAATTGTACCATTAGGATCAGGTCCATAGTTTCATATTGATCCCCAATTCCTAAGAAAATCTAACCCTTTTAGACTAGAATGTCCATCACAACAGAAAACAATTTAAAGGCCATTCTGAATACATATTTCTCATTGCTGGGATGTTTTCCGTCTCTCCAGGCCCAGGATTTGTAATGTTTTTCCAGCTATGCTTGAAGTGGATTTTCTGTAGTGGGTCTTGAGATTTCTGTCTCAAGAATATTTGCTCTCAAAACCTGAACATGAATATTTAGAATTGGTAGTGCACAGATCAGCACTAAATACACATTTAAGGCAATAAGAATTGTGTGAGCATAGCTGAGTAATGACTACCTGGACTTAAATGTGCTCCTACCTAATGTTTTCAAAAATAGCCATCTCTCAGTTGGAAGACGCTTTTCTTGGGGTTTTTTGCCTTTCTAACTCACATAAGAAAGAGACAACACTGGTCTCTTAGAGCTACCACCAAGTTTATTGTTCATATTCTTACTTCATCCCAGTGAGGAAAAAGGAACCTCTCTAGATGGAAAAGTTTGCATTATGCATTCTGTCCAATAAAAAATGGGGTTTTATTATTGTTGGGTTCTGGTTTGCTAGGCATAATATAGCATATCCATGAGAGGTGCTTGTTAAAAATTTAGGACTTTATTTTAAAAGGGATATTTTTTTAAAGAAGTCCTGTAATGAAAAGCGCATGCCAGATTTATACTTTGATATCATGGCTTATTTTTATGTCTTTACATTAATGTGCTTACCTAAACCATGTGTAGGATCAAGGCCTTTCCTATGTTTGTACCTGCTATGTTCTGTCAGGTGGCATTTCAGTTCACATAAATGTTACTTGGCAACAATAACATCCATTTTTTTGTCCCTGATGGTGCAGTGGCTGTGACTGTGGCTGAACTGCCAAATAATACCTGTCCAGCGACCATTCTGTAGCTCTGAAGTGAGGTGGCCTGGCCTGATCCGGTCTACTCCAGGTATCTCCTGTCCTTCAGGTCTCCTTCAGGCCAATGTGGTACCTCTGAGGCCCTAACATATGATTATCATGGTACTTGTGTGTGCTCACACTGTTCACAGTAATACAGAAGGGCACTGCAGCTTACCAAAACAGTGCTTTTGCTGCATGAAAATAAAACTAGGGTTGCACAATTTGGGTTTGATATCCCAATATGTTTGAGGTAAAAATGCTGCTAGCACAGTTTGGGAAAACTGTGGAGGGAGGAGGGTGAGGGTGGAGGGAGCAAAGTTGTGTCACTCTTGTTCACATTGCCCTTTTGGGAATGGTCTTTAATGACTCCAAACCCCAAATCTGACTCTGGTCTTATGGCAGAGCATGCCAGTTGGCACAGGACAAAATCATTACTCAGCAGGCTGATGAGTAATCATGCAGTGTGGCTGAGCAGAGCGTGAGTTTCTCCATGACTCTCACTGTGTGGCTGGGTAGGTGTGTGTTACACACTTCCATGGCTTCCAGTGGTTCAAGAGTGCAGCATTCGGGTGTGTGCATTTATTTGGGCGAGTACATCATCTGGTCAGTTTTCCAAATGAGACCATCAATTTTGATCTAATTATTCCTGATTTCCACTGGTGACTGAAAGTCAAAACTTCCATTTTGTCATGTTTAACCCATGATAATTGGAAAGCCACACCTATTTTCAGCTCTGAATTCTGGGGCTCTGCTTGGTCTCATAGACATGTCCAATCTGTGATTCATGGTCTGGCAAGTTAGTTCATTTTACCTGTATAACATTTGCTAGGATATTCCTGAGTTTTTATCCCTGGAATTGTTTAAAAGACTTGTAGATAGGAGACTCAAGGACATGGTTTAGTGGTGGTGGGCTTGGCAGTGTTAGGTTACATGGTTGCACTCAATGATCTTAAGAGTTCATTCCAACCTAAATAATTCCATGATTCTATAATCTTTAGAGGGGCTTTGTGCCTACCTGCCCTTCTCCATGGTCTCCTCCAGGACCCCAGAGCCTTCCAGGCAGCTTGTACGAGGGGCTGCAGGGCACAGGGGTCCTCGACAGGCACAGAAGCTGCAAAGGCTTCCTTTGGAGAGAGGATGGTCGTCATCGAGGTACTGCACCAGCAAGGCAAACAACCATAACTGCAGTTCTTTGTTAAAGACTAAGTCTTTCCAAAATTTCACATATTATTTAGGAATGGAATTGAGACATTAAAAGGGGCATAAGCAGTTAGCAGCTATGGGAAAGAAAGTCTTTGCTCCTTTTACCACACTTAAATGCTAAGGGAAGCCAGCTAAATTAAGTCTAATTTCTTGAGCGGATCATCATGCACACAGCTGTTAATTTGTGATGAAGGAATGCACTTGATTGGAACTCCATTGCCTTCTTTATTTTAATTATTTTTTAAAAAAAATTCTAATGATTTTTCTTTTGAAATCACAACATGTTTCTGTTTCTCTCAGGCAACAATGTTAGCACTTTCCAGTGGCCAAAAATAATATGTCTTACTTCCAGTGGATTTTAACCAAAAACTGCACAGACCTGTGGATAAAAAGTCTGCCTTATACTTCAAAGTACAAAGGTCAGATTTAGTAGGTACTTGTAGATTTATTTTTCAATTTTAATGGGCCAGATTCTCAGTTTGTGTAAATCGGAATTCCACTGATGCTAGGGGAACTATGTCAAGTTGCATTAGCTTAGAATCTGGCCTCACGACATTTTTTCTCTTTGTATTGAGCTCAGCATTCAGTACTCATGTACTAATAACTTGTCTGTAGTCTGTAACTTGATGCTTTTTTTTTATTGTTGTAATAAGAAATACAGCCTGTGAATTTTTGAAAATTAGTAGGCTCTGTGAAGGTTCATCTTTTCATTTGCACGTTCTCCAGACAGGATGTCCTATACCTAAAAGTGTTTGCCAGCAAGAGTTAGTTAGGCTATAGATCTGTCAGCTGTATATATCTTAGCATATCTGTGTGTATGGAATTATAAGAAAAGACAGAACTGAATGCAGCAGAGCTATGGGTCTGCCCTGTTAGGTAGCTAATGGGTGATCAGGGCTAAAAGGGATAAGCAGTGGAGTGAGCGGACATGGGAGGTCTTCCTAGGAGCTTCCAGGAATGTTTCTGGCTGAGTCACAGTCACCTCTGCATTTTATCCAATTTTATTCAGGTAGAAATGGTATCCAAATGGTTTGAACAGGCATCACGAGGTTGCATGAAGACACAGAGAGGCAAGGCAGCAGTGCCCACGCCATTCAGCAGCGCACTCACTCCTCAACCAGGCAGACCTACTGAGTTTCCCTATGTCTGTGCTCCTGGAAGTCCCTCTAGCAGCTCTTTCATTGAATGCTAGATTTTTGATTAAAATTTTTACAGACTGATTAGTTTTGCAATGTTTTCAAAACCCTTTAGAAATTTATAGGAGCAAAACCAACTCAATCTATGCTGCATGAAGAAAAGATGATTTGAAAAATAGCAACATAAGGAGAGGACAGTTTCTGAGCTACATACGTACAACCATAATCAAACCTTCATATGCAATTAAAATTATGATAATTTTTTACCAGGCCTATAAAAAATTAGGATTTGTGCTATGTGATTCCAGCACACATATACGGAGCACAAGAGACTAAGAAATGTAATAGTGAAAAATATATTTGACAGTGTGTGATATTGAAAGGACAGTTTCTTGAGCTTTTCCTCATTTATCTTCTTTGCTTCTCCGGCAGCAAGCTTGAAAATTCAAATTTGAGATACGACTATTTTATTTATCATGTAAAAATAGACAAGCATCTAAAAACTACACATTCATCTACTATTTTTGAGAAGATTTTAATATATATTTCTAGACTTTCATATAAAGTTCAAATACTATTTGACTGGTACTGCATAGAACAGGGTGACTTTTCACATGGCTTATATTAGCTTAGCTCACGTTTATCCAACTTTGTGAACAGATTCATTTGTTGTAGTTGGATTAAATTTAGTGCAGATAGCCATGAAAACAAGGTATTTTTTTAAGCCAAGAAAGCCAAATTTGTCCTCATTTACCTCCTGTGGAAAGCCATTAACTTTCATGAGTAGAAAGGAGAGCTGAAATTGGCTTTGCATACTGTGGAAATCGCTTCAATGCTTTGCAACTCCTTTTCTTAAGCTTATCATGGTTAAGAGCACATGAGATGACAAATGCAACCAAAATTTTGACAATGGATTCACTGGCTAGAAAATTGAAAATCTTCCATTTAATTGAACTCTTTTCAAAGTAGAAAAAAATACCATATTTATTTAGCTCAGTTGGTTAGAGCATGGTGCTAATAACACAAAGGTTGTTGGTTCAGCCCCTGTATCAGCCATTCACTTCAGAGTTGGACTAGATGATCCCTGTGGGTCCCCTTTCAACTCAGAATATCCTGTGATTTGTGATCTATTTCTCAATAGTTGCAGAATCATTGAAGATAGGAACTTACGAGTATATGAGAAAATGAAGTCCATCATGTTCTCATCTCTTCAGAGTTAAACCACAACAACATGAAAAGACCTGTGGATAAATGCTCCACTGTTCCAGATGTGGTGAAATCATGGACTTTCTCCCCTTCAGGATGAGTACCATCCAAGTTTCCGATACTGCACATAGATGAAAACATAATAGGTAGTAAGAATGGAAACACATAGCACATGTTTTGATTATCTAGAGCTTCATGATGGTGCTAATAAAGTTGAGTGTTTGTGTTGTAAAGTTGAGTGTTTGGACTTCAGAGGGAAGTCCAACAAGGCAGATATCCTAGTGGGACTCTGTTACAGACAAGCTAGTCAGAATGAAGAGGCAGAAGAAATATTCTATAAGCAGTTGGGAGATGTCTCACAATCGCTAGTCCTTGTTCTCATGGGGAAATTCAACTTACCAGATGGCTGCTGGTAATACAACACAGCAGAGACAAAACAGTCCAAAAGGTCCTGGAGTGTGGAAGAAAAGTTCCTGACAGAGCTGGTGAGGGAGCCACCCAGGGAATGCACTCACTGGACCTACGGTTTGTGAACACATAAGGACTGTTGGGTGATTTGATGGTTGGAGGCCATCTGGGGCAAAGCTATCAAAAAATGATTAAGTTTTCAGCTCTCAAAGTAAGGAAAGTGGCCAGTAGAACTGCCACCTTGGACTTCCAGAGGGTTGACTTTGGCCGGTGTAGGAGACTGGTTGAAGGGCAGTCCTGAAGGGTAAAGAAGCCCAGGAAGGTGGGGCATTCTTCAAGAAGGAAATCTTAAAGGCTCAGGAGCAGGCTGTCCCCATGTGACAAAAGACAAGATGGTGGGGAAGAAGACCAGCCTGACTGGACAGAGAGCTTTGGCTGGACCTGAGGAAAAAAATTAGAGTTTATGACCTTTGGAAGAAGAGGCAGGCAACTCAGAAGGACTACAAGGATGTTATGAGGTTCTGCAGGGAGAAAATTAGAAGGGCCAAAGTCCAGGTAGAACTTAAGTTGGAGATTTTGAAATGCAAGTAACTTCCTGTTGAAAAATAAGTTAAAAACATCCAGAGAAAAAGTATTATCAGGAGAAAATATGTTCTTTGATCCAACAAAAGCATTTCTGGTTGCTAATCTGTGAAAATTTAAAACAATTGTGGTCTTCTTTCCTTTGTAGAAGATGAAAATATGTTGAAAGATCAAAACTTCTGACAATTAAATAAAAATGCTCCCTTGCTACTCTATTATATCCTGAAACCGCCTCCCCTCCCTCCCCCCGAAGAGATCAATTTAACTGAGGATTTCTCAGATTTCAGTACAAATAAATACAATATAGACATTTTGCTGGACAGTCTGTGAGGAGATGCCTTTATTGGGAGACACAGTGGTCCTGCAATCCCTTCTTCACACATGTATCACAGCAGACATTTCATATTACATGCCTGTGACCATCCAAGCAAAGTTCTCCCCCCTTCACTTCATATTCACACAATAAACCCAACATTTAGCCTTGAAATACTGGCAATTTCCCCAGAGACACTGAGATATGGAAAAGTCCAGGATGCTCACATGTTCTACCTCATGTAGGTGGCCACCTGATGGCCACAGACTTTGGTGGAAATGCCACTGTCCAAAGTTTGCAGATACTTCTCTCAGATTTTACACTGGAAGGCTTGCTTTGGTCTTTGGTGTATTACATTGGAAAACTGACCTTTGTTTTCCTTGGAAATGCTACATATTCCATTCTATCATGGTATTTTTAGTATGTCATGAACTTTAACAAGACAGACGGAACACAGTCAGCCAGATTTCACGACTGCTTCTTGGGTTTATGTTTGTTTATTTTTAATCTCCATTGTGTCTGAAATCTGCCCTCAACAAAACAAAGCACTTTGATCAGTACAAGCCTTAAAAAAAAATACACTGGCACAGAAATATTCTTATGCTATTGGTGATTAATATGTATACAGTGTTAGTTTAGTGCCATCAAGTGACCAAAAATATGAAACAGCACTCCTGTTTTCTTCCAGGGTTTTTTCATTTTTTTGTTGTTTTTTTTTTTTTAATCTAAAGAAAGCTGGTATGTTATCCTTTTGATATAAGCACAGGGAAATAGCTTCACGGGCAGTTTATCATCTACATCTAGGGCATTTCAAGAATGAAATTTTCAAGTAAGAATTCCAAAGTTAGCTTCAAAATTTCTTCCACACATTGATACATCAGAATCTCCTCTGTTTTCAGTTTATAAGGTTTGAAGTACTTCACTCAGCTCTGGCTGAAATCTTTGCTGTGCAGAAGTCAATAGGAGATCCCTCTAAGGTGAAAACTCGTAACAATTTTTTATTGTGTGGTGGTATCCAAAGGCTCAGATAGAAGGTTTTTTAATGAAGGACATCATAAACTGTGTGTATAAATCTTTATTTTGTTTTCTGAAATGCAGTAGCTATCTCTGTCAGAAACAAGAATCTTAAATGGATTGAAATGGATGTACCAAGAAAAATGTTTAGGTTTTAATATATCCACTTATATGATCAAACTTTGCATAAACAAGCACAGGTAATGTAAACTTCTAAGAAAATATTTCTGGAAACTATTTTTCCAGATTTTTTCTGTCTAAAATATATGTAAATTTCATTTCTAAATTTCAGACACTCATTAATGTAGTAGATGAATACATATTAAGTTTCTGATTTATTAGGATGGAACCAATCTCAGAAGCATCAATCTGAAGTGAAGTGACTCTGTTTTCTCCTGGCTCCGTCACACTGATTTCCAACCATAAGACAGAGATGTGTAAGCCACCAGGTAAACTTAAGCCCTAGAACCGGCAGAAAAGTAATGCAAACACTTTATTAAACGCACTAGAGAGTGAAGGGAGAAGTTGGGAGAGCTTCCACAGACAGGACAGTAAATAGAAGTGTTTTAAAAGTCCCAGGTCATGCCTTGGTGTGCTATAAACAAGCTTCAAGGTTACTGGTCTGTCAGGGCTCGCTGCAGTTGAAAGCAGAGTGAAATATCACTACAAATCATATTTGTTACCTGGTAGTCCCAACAGAAGAAATAACACCACAGGTGATTTTGAAAAAGTATTTTCTTGATCGTTTGCTGCATCTCTTCCTTTACAAATTAATTCCTGTATCATCTGTAGACAGTTGGCACTTGTGGTTACAGCTGATGAAATATAATGAAGAACAAACCTTTGTGGTGTTTCTATTTCATAAGAGCCTGTGGTTTACAGTTAGATCTATTTTGTGAAAAAGCCTGCAAGAATTGAAAGCTCTGCACACATCCCTTAGCTTTTAAAGTGGTTTCATGTGTTTGGTGGCAGGCTCTCAAGAGCACTGAGAGCTGTGTAGTGAGTATTCATATATTTAGACACTGCAGCATATTTAAATGTGTGATAACTTCCTGTCTATTCATTGTACTTCCTCATGGTGTGTTTCTGACTTTCCTATGAAATTGTAAAAATTTGTAAGTTAAAAACTATTTCTTTCTTAATAAAGTTTCAAAATATCTCTAGAAAAAGGTGGGGGAGAAAAAAGTTGTTCAATATCTGGAGACATGTGACAATGACAAGAGCACAGAGAACAGCACAGACCAGAGAAACACCTGCACCAGTTATAAAGACATGCATTTACTGGCAAAAACTGAAAAATATTTTTTAAAAGAAAAATTCCTTTAAACATCACTCCTAAATTATAAGCTATCAAACTGTGGAAAGGTTTTGGTACTGCTGTAGTGATTGATTGAGAAGCAGTGGTCAGAGTAGAGGAAACTTGAATGTCAATCAAATTCTGCCAGTAATTGACTAGTAGAATCTTACCCTGTCCATCACAACATTTCCTTTTAGTAATGGTATTTGCTTATGCTCTCATCACTTAATTTAGACTTTTGGAGTCTTGCTGGTTTCCTTGACTTTCTTATCATGCAGGTGTCATCATCAGTGACTAATGTAGCTCTACTGCTGTAATTGATTTAAGTTCATGGACCACAACACCCTGCCACATATTATACAAGTGCAACCAAGAGAAGCTCCTTTTCCCAAAGAATTAACTTTCTTCTTACATAAAGACAAAATAAATCCTTAGTCAGATGAAGGAAAATAACCAGTCAAAACCATCCAACACACAGGTACAAATGGCTAAAACAATGCAGCCACTTGTTAAACATAGATATGGTGATCCATATAGCAATGAGAAACCATACTCTTGTCTTTTTTTCTTCTGTTCTTGTCTCCCCAAACCACCACAGCTCATTGCTTAAGTTGTCAACCAGAATGCTGTATCCTTTAATGCCTAACCATTATAGATGCTGAGCATATATGCTTCCTTTGAAGCATGGATTTTGGGTTCAAAATCTCAGAAGAAGAGTAGGTGCCTTTTGCTTTAGAATTCTAAAAATTCTTGGGTACTTGAAGGATGTCTTTGCAGCATGTGAAGTCTTTAATCTTTACCATCCAAGACCGACAAGCCAAGTACTGCTTCATTGTCTAAACCATCTTTCCAATATTCTTTTAAAAGAAGTGATTTGGTGACTGGAAGTTGAACTTCTTCTTCCATTAATGGCCTTTTTCTATAGGAATTTCAAAAAAATGTAAGTATCAGAAGGCATATAGCATGAGGAGCTGTTCAATTTATTTCCTGCATATTGCTGAGTGATGTAGGCCTAAGTAGTTTCTCACACCCTATTCTGTTCCAATTCTTTGAACAGAAGGCTATTGAAGTCAAGCTATTATAATGAGGCAGCAATATCAAATACTGAATTTTTCTCTTTCATATCACACCAAGTGGGAATTCTAAATGTGATCCTGTAAAAATTACCATATGCTTATGAGTACTGAGCAGAAGTTCTAGCTTGGTTTTGGATATTTTTCAGAACACACAAAACCCAGAATTTCACCTCTGCTCCTCTTAAAATGCAAAATAATGCTTTTCCTCTCTCCTTCGAACCAGTCAGCTGACAGCAGATATGTTTCCACCACAATTAAAAGCATAACTTACAAAACAGCTATAAGAGCAGTGTGCTTCATGTCCAGGGAACTTTCCCTCCACAATGCTGCCTGGTGTCCAGCCTCTCCAGGCATGTCTGGTCACTATGAGATCAACACAGTCACTGAGATTTTGAAATGCTTAAAATATGCTACAAGTTACTCCTGCATGGGTTTGAGTATGGCAATGGCTAACTTTAATCTTTAGGGCAAATTTGGGGTTGCTATTAATAAATAATGTAACATAATCCATGACTTTTCTTTGAAAAGCACCTCCTGCAGCACATGGCTCGTTTTACTGAGCTGTAGTTACCTTAAAATTGAATGTCTAATTTAAGACAGTCATATGGACTCTCTCCAGAGTGAACAGAGATCCTATAGGAAGCAATCCATTCTCCTTAGGTGTGATGTCCAAGGTAAGAATTGTGAATAACCCACCTCTCTCCATGACACACAGTAGAAGCATGGAAGACTACCTTAGACTAAAGGCTTAACTTGCATATTTGGCTAAATTTAGATGAGAAGAATCCATCCTTTGTGCTTCAAGTGCAATTATTTCCCGAAGAAATTCTGTTCTAAACAACTGCTCTGAATAGGAAAGTTGTTTGTATTCATTTGTCACTTCTCCAGCTGCTATTAAAAAAAAAAATACATATAACTCTACTGGCTGCTGACAGAGAAGAAAGCATTTTCCACTTTAGAAAAATTCTAGTCTTACATTCAGAAATATAGTCATAGGACTTCTCTATTATACATCATACAAAGCATGCCAAATTTTCTAGATGGGAATGAAGAAGGAAAGGCCTTTAGACATTTGTTGTATGTTCTTCAATATATGAAAAACAGTTTAATTTGTTTATGCAGGCCTTACCTGCGCTGATCTTTTATCTCCCCAGTTGCTCACACTGTCTTAGCTTTTAGATAGGACATATGATAACATAGGTTTTCTCTTTATCTTTTCTGGTTTAGGGAAAGCAGGGTAAAATCAACCAACAGACGAGAATATATGTCAAAGAAATAATATGTTAGTATGCATGTCTGAAAATTAATCTAAATTATCCATTTGTTTTACTGATATAAAATGGAAGCATGAATATTATTCTGTCACAGCTCTTCTTTGCAGCAAGAATGCTATTGGACACAGAGCTGTAGTAGTTACTAAACAAATGGCCTAACATACCTGGGACTGTTACCTATGCAAAAAGTATAGGCATTTAAAATATTCTTCGCTAAAACATTTTAAGAATTTTAAAGGCCAACTACTTAAGCAAATTAAACAGTTTAGTCCTTCATCTAAATTCTTCTGCTTTATTTTCCCTCCTCTACATCCAAGAAAAACACCCTCTGCCAGAACACCGAACCCACTGGCCGAAAAAGGGGAAGACTAGTGATTTTACCATTTATAGAGTGGGATTTAAACTTCCCTTTGAGTTTTATACCCATATGCTCTTAGACATCTAGTCACGTGCACTTGCTCTTGAGCAAAGGAATAAAACAATGAATGCATCAGCTAACTAATGTTCAGCCAACAAATTAACTGTGCCCATACAAAAACAGGGAAAACCCAATGACATTACAAGTTACCTTTTAAATTTAAGTGATATGTCATGGTGGTGGATAAAATGGAAACTGGTATTTAGTCTGTAAGGTTCATTATATACTACTTTTGCATAGAGTATCTGTCCTTAATAGATGCTCCCTCCTTCCCTGAGACTTTTCAGGTTTTCTCTCACCACCACTATCCATGTTTATTTTCAATACTATGATATAAAATACAGCTCCATTGTCCTGAGGACTATACGTAACAAGCGTACTAAAAGGCCTTTCCTTAAAACACCAGCTATACTGAGAAATTACTCAAGGGCTCATCCATTTTTCAAATCAGCATTTCTGGCACCACATTTAGCAGCTCTACAGCAGAGCAGAGTGACTCATGCATCTAATGACATGAAGTATGTATGGGTGTTGGAGGGGAGCCAAGTCATCAGCTCCATAAAGTAGCTGGAACACTGAAGGGGTGTGGGAGTATTTTACTTGATGAACACATATGGCTGTTTTTTCCATATAGTTCACATGTGTTCTAAATCTGTTTTAATAAAGTAAATATATTCTTTTATGTTACAAATTTTTCTCTGAGCTTTAAAATTTACATGCCTTTGAAGAGACTAAATTAGTATTATTTTATTTTCCAGCAGTGCAGATACATAAAAGTGTACCAGATTATTTCTGGATTACCATGCACTCTGCCCTATTTTTTGAGTCCTCTTTAGGATGCTTTCAAAATGAAGTGCAAGGATCTGCATATGCAGTGTGTACCAAACCAGTGGCTGAAAAATCCAGCTCTCAAATTCTACAGAGATTAACCTATGAAAAAGAGCTGTTAGTAATGTTAGCAAAGGAGTATAGAGAACTATAGGAGAGGCAATCCTCCAAGGACTACTAAAACTGAAACAATTTATAATCAAGTACTGTATTTCAGAATGGGTGTGGTTCAGAGGGATTTCACCAGAAACATTAATTTAACATAAAATCTTCAATTTAAATTGACCTGTAAAATAACTGTACAAGTTTCTCTTATCCTTGCCTTTACAATTTGACTTATAGAACACCTTTAAATGTTGAAACTTTAAATTTGCCTCTAGGATTATTTTTTTTTTTCCTAGGGAAAATGGTAAATGATACATGTGTTTATCGATACAAATTGGTTTAATTAAAATTAGTTTTAAATCAAACACATGCTGTGTCCACATAAAAATTGACTTACAACTAGCTCAAAAAAGCTTAGCAGAATTTGGTACCAGAAAGATGATTACAAACTAGTTTAAATGTGTTCAGAATGGAGCTGGCATTTCTATCATGAGGGTAAATGTCACATGATTATTTTTAAACTAGTGGAGTTTCTGCATGTACCTCCAGGTCATCACTCAGATGGCAACAGGTAAGCCATGGCACAACAAATTGTTGTTGATTCTGTTATTGTTACTGTGGTAGAAGCAAGATGTACCAGTTAAGGATTTATATTATTCTTAGCTCTGAGTACACACACAGTGAAAAGATAGTGTGTGTCACAGAAAACTCGGGCCAGTGTTTGCCTTGCTAAACGAACTAACTTCTGGTGGTCTGTCCTAAACGTTTACTGAAAGCAAACCTATACATTCATATCTTTCAAAAAATGCTTTCTTTACAAAAATGTAAATTTCTATTAGCTAGTTTAAATGTCATTTACAATGAGAGGTAACAATGTTGGTTTTTTTCCCCACGAAGAAAAAGTGTTTCTCTTTTCTGACTAGTTCTACTAACAATAAGCTACGGTACTCTTTACTAGTTTTGCCTTTGGTTAATGTGTCATAGGTTGGCTATTGACATATCTTTCAGAATAAATACATTATTGGATGAATCCTTGAACTACACTCAAGAGTCTTTTATACTCCCAGCAGGAACTTCACCACTGACTTCAACAGTTGAGGTTAAGCCTACTCTGAGCATGTTTAAAAATGCCCCATAGAATAGAATGGATTGACAAGAAACACTTGAGCACTGTATTTAATGCAGCTTTTTAGATACCTTCAAGACAAAGTTTTAGTGGTTAAATACTATTGGGAATATCTGCCAGAAACAAAAAATGAATATAAAAAAAGAAAACCAACTTGGAATATTTGAAGTGAAATGCCAGGGATCCAGTGAACCTTTTGAAAAAATACAGTTTTAGTAGGCTCCCAGAGCTATGGTAGTGCACAAGTCATAGCTGTATATAAGAATGCTAGGGGAAATGGGCACAGTAGATCAGGGGATGATGATTCAATGTGTATTGAAACCAGGAAGAGACAAAAGATACTATGCTTGGTGAAAATTAAAAGGAGGAAGCAAAATTATGTTATGATTGGGGTCTATTTTTCATAATAGACTACAGCTGTATTCAAAAGGAGGAAGTTGGGGATTTTTCTGATGTATTCTGAGCAACTAATGAAGGTATTCAAGAAGCTTGCCCATGAGATAACAATGGATTTCAATAACTTGAATACCAGTTAGAAGAACAATACGGCAGGACACAAAAAGTCCATCAAATTGTAGTATTTTAGGGATGAATTTTTGTTTCACAGTACAGAGGAAGTTACAAGAGGCATTACCAACTGGAACTGCATAAGTAGAGAGGAGCTCATTTTGATTTTAAAGGCAGAAAGTAAACTGAGTGAAAGTGATCATGACACATTTGACCAAAATAGGCTTCTCTACTCTGAGAAAAAGAGGAAGAAAAAGCATGTCAGCACTGCCAACTCTGAATTGCATTGTTATGTAGAAATAGTTAAGCTAGCTTCAATCAATCTAGTCTAGGTACTAAGAGCAGCCTCATCATAACAGCATGCCATTCTCTATGAGTTAATTAACCTCCTTTTTGTACAGTCTAGGCCTGAGCTCAGTAATTTAAAGCTAACCTAGATTTTCTGCAGAGAACAATAGACTCATTTTTAATTAAACATACAATAGCAAGCTATCTTGATGTGAACAAAAAGAAGGAAAGGAAGCTTAAGTAGACTGTGTTAACATCACATTAAAAGCTCTTCAAGGATTTGAAGAAAGAAGTCACAATAAGGGGACATAACTGAAGAGTAACATAAAAGAATATGAATAAAAGAATGAAATTACAAAGCCTACAGTACAAAATGAGTGACAGGTAAAAAGGAGTATAAAATGCAACAAGAAAATGTTCTGGAAATACATTAGAAATGCCTAGATACATAGTTGAATTTATCTTACCATAGAGTTTAAAGAAGGAATGAATTAAAAACTATGTAAATTGTATGTAATCAAGTTAATAGGGCCTAAAGAAATTTACTTAATAATATAGCAAAAATAATCTGTGGTTGCTAAAAGACTATATAGGTTTAAAGAGACAAGAAAAGGATAAAATGCATCTATCTAAGGAAAGCTGGTCTAAAGCAATCCAGATTAATTTTGATGTCAAGGAGTAATCTAGGATAATTTTCTTGATTAAGAAGTTACCATAAGGTTGTCAGAAAAAAAAGCTCTCACACTACTCTAATGCCCTTTTTTACAATCAATTTCACTGATTCAGTAGAAAAAGAAAAACAGTTAAGTATCATAGATCTTGAGTTTAGTATAATTTAGATACCGTCCCATGACAGTTTCATTAAAACAAGAAGCAAAAGAGACATAATGTTCATGAAAGCACCAAGAAATTGGCATGCTGCTTACAAAAATCAAACTTGGAGAGAACTTGCAATGAGAACCCATAAGGATCTGTTGTCATTTCTGTTCTATTCAGTATTTCCATTAGTGATCTGCAAGGTGCAACAGAATATAGATATATTAAAAATCTGGTTCTCACCAATCTGGGTGCTAGAAGACAGTATCAAATTTCAAAACTAGATTCTTAATTAGGATAATGTCTAGAGTTAGTAGGATTAAATAATCAAGGCTAAGGCAAAATATGACATCTACGAAGAATTTACATGTATAGCAAAAAATGGGGAGAACTAGGTGGTATTATGTTAGAAAAGGTGTTGAGCAGAAATTTCTGTCACAATAAGAAAAGCAAATTCTATCTGGGATGTATTTATGAATGTTCCTCTCATGTGTAATACATGGGGCATAATTGCTGCACTCTAGTTGGTGTTGATGCCTTATACCTTAAGATAAAGGCAAAAGTCATACTGGAAAGAAGGCAGAATAAAGCTGTAAGAATAAATCATTGATGAGTGTAGTCTATAAGAAAAGTGAAAAAAATGTTTAGTCTATGAGAGGATGATATACATATCTGCACATATAAACGATTATATCAATAAATATATATTTACACACAAATATTTATTAAAACATATATGAGGCACATAAATATTGTTCACCTTCGAGTACTGCATCCAGGTCTGGGGTCCTCAACACAGGAAGGATACCTACCTGATGGAGCAAGTCCAGAGGAGACCACCAATATTATTAGAGGGATGGAGCATTCCTCCTATGAGGAAAACCTGAGAGAATTGGGATTCTTCAGCCTGGAAAAGAGAAGGCTTCAGGGTGACCTAATTGTGTCCTTCCAGTACCTGAAGCCTACAAGAAAGATGGAGAGAGACTATATACAAGAGCATGTAGTGACAAGGACAAGGGGTAATGGCATTAAACCAGAAGACAGAAAGTTTAGATTAGATGTTAGGAAGAAATTCTTTACTGTGAGGGTGGTGAGACACTGGAACAGGTTGCCCAGAGAAGTTGTGGATGCCCCATCCCTGGAAGTGTTCAAGTCCAGCTTGGATGGGGACCTGACCCATCTGGTCTAGTGGAAGGTGTCCCTGCCCACAGAAGGGGGGTTGGAACTAGATTTTTAAGGTCCCTTCAACCCAGCCTTTCCATGATTCTGTGATTCCATGATTTCCACTGGAAGTATGACCACAAGGAATGCAGCAAAGAAAATTCAGGTTGGCTATTGGACACATATATATACATAGATGCTGTTAAAAATTTGTACAACCTACATGCAAATGTTGCAGATTTTCTTCAAACACGTGTTTTACAAACTGATTAGAGAAATAGTTCATGCAGATGATAGAAGTGGTTTTTAAACTGTGATCTGTTGTCCCCTTAGATTCTGTAAAGTACTCCTAAGAGGACCCTGAAAGACAATTAGCCAAAGTAAACCTGACTTCTGTAAATACAACACTTCTCATATTTATGTCCACAAATTGAAAATATTTGAGTAACACCCATCAACATATACCTGAATCTGCCTCAATATAGCAAGTCCATCAGACAATCTCTTGAGGCCTAAAAGCCTATAACTCTTTTAATTCCTACGTGAAAAATTATATCCCCTCCATGAATCCATTCTTCTAACTTATAAATATGCAAAAAGCATCATTTTTCTACTGCACAAGAGACCGTGTCCGTAAACACATTATAAATTGTTCAGATACAGTGGCAGTTCTATGAACTGAAAGGTTTTTATACGAAGGGATTACTTAACTCCTCTTTCCATAGAGGTCTTTTTAGGCAATGATAAGACTTGAGGAAACGGCATAAGGCTGAGTCAGGGAAGGTTTAGGTTGGATATGAAGAAAAAAGTTTTTCACCTAGGGGGTGCTTGCCACTGGAACAGGCTCCCCTGGGAAGTGGTCACACCACCAGCCTGACAGAGCTCAAGGAGTGTTTGGACAATGCTCTCAGGCACATGGTGTGGCTCTTGGGGATGTCCTGGGTAGGGCAGGGAGCTGGACTCGATTATCCTGATGGGCTTCTTCCAACTCTGCATATTCTGTGATTCTAGGCTTTAAACGCATCTCCTGCCCGGACAGCTTCTGTCACACATATTACGGGCACAATGATCTCACTGCAGTGGCACTACATTTAAAGCTTTTACTCAAATCCACGTAACTAAGCTGTTTCGCAATGTAATACAGCGTGAGCTTCCCTCCGTGTGCGCCGCGGAGGCCCCGAAGGGCCGCAGAGACGCCGCAGCCCGGGCGAGGGCGCAGAACCCCCGATACCGACGGGCTCCATTTCCCCGGCCTTTTCCCCGTG
>VZRO01005941.1:764073-822035 GCA_013397915.1 Daphoenositta chrysoptera
GGCCGCCCCTGCTCGGCCCCGGCCCCTCGGAGGGCCCGGCGGAGCTGCGGGCGGCGGGGCCTCCGGAGAGGCCGCGGCGCAGCGCCGGGAGGAGCGCCCGGCTGCTCTGCTGCCCTCGTTGTTGTCACTGTCGAGATCAGGTGGCTGATGGTTCCCCTGAGTTACGGCTGAAAAGGGTGTAGAAAGGACCTGGGAAAATGGGAATGCTGCTTGCCTTGCATAAACTGCATGAAAAATAGCGTCTTGTAGCTTTTTCTATATTTGTTTGCTCGCAGTTGTGCTTGTGGCATGGAGCTTTGGTTCACTGTACTTTGTTGTAGTTCGCTGGGATTTTGTTTTTCTTTTTCTTTTTTTTTTCTTGAACCATAGTCACTGTATTGTTAGCCCTTAAATTACAGACTCTGTATTGCCTCTTTAAAGTGTTAAATTCAATGAGCCCGTTCCTGCTTGCTGACTGTAATCTTTGTTTTGTTTCTGAACGTACAACAAAAGCTTATCACACGTGCTTCAGCGTATCCTGAATTTACTCTCTTATTTTTAGATAGCGTCCCACTTTCTTTTACCTGGCTTAGCTGTATCTGTCTTGTCACAAAGTTTCAAAATCTTTTGAAGCTTAGTATTTGCACACAGGAAATCCCTGTGAGAGCAGTAGGTCGGCGCGGGTCACTTTGCCTTCTGGGGGGGATCAGGGATCCGCAGTTGTCGCCTGCTGCAGGAGCAGGGGGACAGCAGGCTGGTCCCGTGCGAGCCCTGCGCAAATTCCTGGTGCCGGTCTCTGCTGGTTACACAGCGCTGTTTATTGTTGATGAGAAAACCACATGATGAGGAGCTGGACTCACTCTGTCCATGTAAATTCTGATTCATAGCTGTACAGCCCACGAAGCTACCACATCCTCTGAAGTGTTTTTTTTTTTTTGAAGTACGGATGTGTTCTGGATCACGTTTTGTTTTCTTGTGTATCTTCTTGCTTTGGGGGGCTGCTATGGTTTCAGTTGTGTCTAAGGGGCTGCAGGGAGAAAGGACAAACTTCCTGTGTAGAAGGAAAAGAGAAATATTTTTAATTGCAAAGTAAAACATCCTAATTATAGGAAGAGCAAGTAAAATGACTGTGTTAACTGTGTTATGTATTTAATGTAGTTGGTTTTTGTTGATTTTTTTTTTTTTTTGGAAGCTGAGAAAAAAAGGCCAAAATTTATCAGACTTGTCCCAAAGAACCCAAGTGGGATCTAATCTCTTCTAAAAAGCCCTGAGAACAAGCTTAGCCTATCAGTGTCAGCATTACTGATCTGCAGTTATTGATGAGAACCTTTTTTATTTGCTCATACTTGAAAGCATATCTGGATCTTATTATTTGAGTTTGTAATTTGAGCACTTCATGAAAGATTAGTCTCATTCTCATTTGCACTAGAAGATTTTCCTATAGCTGCAAAACCATTACTCTGTTTCTTCACCTGCCTAACAATTGATATTAGTATAAAATCCAAGTAAATTTATATGTTTTGTACCCTATATCAGGTCCCTGCCTCTCCCTCTTTTCCTATGCTTTTCTCTATTAGGAAATCGTAAAAGCATTTAAGTGATTTAAAATACTTTGAGCTTTGAAATAGCAGATCAGAAACACTGTGTTTTTGTTCCATGTTGTCCTTACAGTTCTGCCTTAAAGCAGTAAAAAACCAGCTTGCTATGACTTAATTGAAGGGACAGGTTCTGAGAATTTTTTACTTAGGGTAGCTGTTAGAGACACCAGCTTCTGCTTGAAAGCTGTACTTGATCTTTGTATCCTTGGTGTAGATATTCCCTAGTAAAGTGAGCAGGACTTCTAAAAATTTTGTGGCAACTGTATTTGATGTGTGTTTTGGTTTGGGGTTTGTTGGAATTTTTTTTTGGTTTTTGGTTCGTTTGGCTTTTTTGTTACTTCTACATTGCTTTCTACAAAACTTTAAACTATAAAAGTTCCGGTTAATAGCACTGTGAAACTTGGTAAGTAAGAAGTTAATCTTCTTATGCAGTTGCTTTGGAGGGAAGATCAGATTAGTTTTAAGTGTTCTGAAAAAAAATATTTCTTTTTAACTAATTAGTTAGTCCACTTTAATATCTGGTTACACAAAACTTCTGTTCTGACTATATGCCATTTTCTAGTAGAAAACAAGAAAGTGCTGAAATGTCCTGTGTGCAGGACAGTTTATTTAATCCCTAAAATATTCATCCTTCATGAACAGCAATCCTTTTTTGCAAACAATTTTGGTTACAAAACATCAAGTTAGATGATGTGGTGTTTGGCTCAGGTCATTGCTTTCTTTATAAATTGATTTCTCACTTCTGTTGGCAGTGTGCCCAAATGCAGGCAAGTGTAAACACTTGATAGAGGGGCTCTCTATACAGTTCTGCTGGTTTGTCTTGCCTGCTGCTCATCTCTTCTGCTGGAAACATCACTAGCATGAAGCAACCTATGGGCAGCCCCAGGTGGATCTTTGGTGTGATGTCTGCTTGGGCATCGGGATTATTTATCTAGTTAGTTATTTATTTTAAATCTGTAGCCTTATCTTACTCTCTTGAGACAGAATATGCATAATGAAGGCTTTTATCCAAACATCAGCAAATGAGTCCTACAGCTGGCCTATAGATAATTTTTTCTTGTTGGGAGGAGGTTTAATTTTAGAATTGGTTTTGCATAGCTGTGAGCTGCTGCTAGATTGGACTGCCCTGCTTTTTCATCTCTGACAATTTCCTTTTGTTATCAGGATTGTACTTTCAGTATCAAGTCAAGTGATTGTACAAGGTGTGTTGGCTCAGCCACTCGAAACCCTTGTGTCCAAGTAGATTTCCAGCACGTGCTTTTCTGATGAAAGGATGAAAATAGTAAGACTTCAATCACAGATTATGAATTTAAAGCAGAATCAATGGGCGCCTTTCCTGGGTGGTAAAACAGGATTTTGCCAAGGCACAGGTGTCTGCAAGGACATTCCTGTGTCCTGTTTGGGTAAGTCCAGTACTTCAGTTGGTAGGTGAAATTGGTACATAAAGTAAACTGTGGACTTGTTACGTTTTCTTCTTTTTTCCTCCCAGATGGTGTTGAATCTCTGAGTCTTTTTTGAACTGAAGTGTAGAGGTACATACACATCAAGCAAAATAACATTAAATTCTCAAGTAGACCAAACCTGATGCAACACACTTTTGTTCGGAGGATATTTTGTAGCATCTTGGCAGGACTTGCAAACCCCAGGCTGTAGTTTGTAAAGAGTGATTGGCTTCTTGGCTGCATACTCTGAACAATGCTAGGAATGTTTGGGTGCCTTTGGGTTCCCAAACCGTGTGTATTGGGAGTGACATCATACAAGCTGAAGTTTTGCAAGTGTTTTCCTGATACTTCGTGCCAAGTTTTCCTATGTGTCTTGGGTGTGTTCTTGACTCATATTCCTCAGAACTTTTCTGAGTGGCAATTATATGGGAGCTCTTTGAAAAAGGCAGTGAGTTTTGTTTTTCTTGGCAAGATAGTTACCTTTTTCTTTTTTCTACCTGGAGCTGCTTCTCAAAGGAATACTGATTCCTTTCACAAGAAAATACCTTCCAAATGACTGGCATATGAATTTTTCAGTTATTCTTAATATAATCTTTCTGGGACTATATGAATACAGGAATTTGAAATAGGTCTTCAAGCAAAATTACATTGGCATGCTTTAATTTACCTCTCCCCTTAAGTGTAGGTGCTTACCTTTAAAGCTCAAACAGCTCCTCATAGACTGTTAAAAGATTAACTCTTTACTCCACCAGGTTCTGTGTACTTTTAACACTGTGTAGGAGTTGAAGATGTTCCAACACAAAAGCTCTTAAAGCCTTCATTAAAGTTATCTGGGGGGATGTAGAGATGTGTGTGCATACACTATACTGATCATCCATTTCTGTAGCTTCTACCCCTCAAACATACACCCTCAGACAGGCACAATGATGGCTGAAAATCTTCTTTCCATTTTGGATCTGGAAAACTCCTTGTGTTATTTAAGTTGGTGGTGTTGGCTTTTTCAGCTATGTGAGTCATTGTAATAGAATATATTCCTTTATCTAGCATGTTCTTTCTTCCCCCTCCAAGCTGCTGCTGTTGATTTTTGAATGCAGAACTTGCATTTAACCTGAGATGTAACAGTGTAAGTTTTCCCACTCTAAAGCTCGAGGCTTTGCCATAGTGGCAGTGGTGGCTACTGGTTTATTTTACCCTGGAAAGTGAAACTGCCCCTTTCCCAGCATCTCTGACAGCAGAGCCGCTGCACAGGTTTGCTGCATTCCAAAGGGTGGTCTCGTTCCTGACTGCCTTGTTCTTGTGCCTGACCCCTTCACATGGTGCTGTTTCTGGTGTTCCATGTACCCTTCCATGTGCAAAACTATCCTGGGAATACTCCACAGCTCTGAATAGAAGCTTGTATTATGGCCTATCTGCTAATGTGATAACTTTTTAAGTCAAAATTGGCTAGTCTCCACAACTGGAAGTAGTTTTTGAGGCATTACAGGTATGTGGGACCAGCAAAGTTACTGAAGCTGCTTTTTTTTTTTTTTTTTTCCCCTCAAGTTCAATTTTTCAAGTATTACATGTAATAAGAAAAGACAGTGGTCTTGGAAGTTCTCTGGAGGTTTGTTTGCTGTTGGTGAGACATTGAGGACAAAGACTGGACTGTTAAGCTATAGTATAAGGCATGGAACATCTTGCAGACTCTCAACCCTTATGGCTACTTCCATGGGGTTTGAACTTTCTTTTTTAAAATCTTGTCTAATTTGTCTCTTTTTCATTTTCAGAATAACATATTGGGGTTTTTTTGGATAGCCAAGTATGTCAAGTTCCTTGTACAAGAAAAAAGTGGTCAATGATCCCTGAAGACATGTCTGTGGTTTTCTAACTTCATCAGTGTGTTGCAAAGCATTCAGTAGCATTGTGACCACAACATATGTGCACATAAACCTGTCCTTATCAGGAAGCAAGCATAAAAATATCCTGTAATAAGCCTTAAGGTGTGAGTTTTATTTCTTGATTTCAAAGGATTTTGTGTCAACAGATATTCGAGTTGCTTTCCAAGCTATAGCATTACCTTTCTCTAAGTAGATTTTTAATAAACTCTCATTAATGATTTATATTTGGGAAGTTTCAAGTAACAATGGGGTTATTAATTTTGAAAATGGATCAAAATGAACCACATGCTGATAATAGAAAAAAGTCTCAAACTTGATCCTTTTCTGTTTGCCTGAATAAGAACCTTTTGATATTTGTTTATTACTGTATTATAGGGAAACTAAGTTTTAGAGCACCAGACAAATATCTTTAATAGAAACTGAAGGGATCTCCTACAAATACCTAAGAACCAGAACTGGGCTTTGTTTGTTGTTCATTTGTTGTTCCATCTTTTTCTTTTAGATGCTGGTTCTGGCTGATAATTTAAAAGTAAAAAAAAAACCAAACCAAAATCCTTTTTTATTTTAGATACCAAAGCATTTTTGTACATTCCGCAGTTAAAACTTACGATTTGCCTGACTAACTGCTTAGATTGAGGGGTTTTTATATCTTGGGATCAGACTTGAAGGCAAGGAAGGGTAGACTGGGGACAGACTTGCTTATTGTTATTTGTCTTGACATTGGTTTTGTGATCCAGGCTGTTATTGCAGGTCAGTGTGATAAAATCGTAGGCTTACAGTGTTTGCTGTTAATTACACAGCACTGGGAACAGTACAGCTGCTCAGTGGCTAAAGACCAAAATACAATTTTCAACTGTTACAGGTTTAACCAGTTTCTTGCACAGGGTATCTCATGCATTCTCTTCCTAGTGGTTGGTTTTTTTTTATTTTTTTATTTTTTTTAAGTCTTCCTGTCATGTGCAGAATTAAATTACTATTTTAGATCTATATTAAGCGTGCATGCAAATTCTAGTTGTAGGACCACATAGCAGTTGATAGTATGTAAGTTTGGTATGCTGGTCATCTTGATATCACAAGTGTCTTTGGAATACCTCCTTTAGCTCTTTGGAAGGCAGTCAGCCCAAAGCCCAACTGCTTAGTAGTGCATTGAAGATGCCACTGCTGTGATTTTATAACTATTATGATTGATGTCCTCTTTTTTTCAGGCCTTCACAATGCTCTTTGTCTCCTTATGCAACATGTCAGAGACTGATCTGTACCCTTGCTATCTGTAGATACTTGTTAAACCTCCTGGCAAGCCTGAAGTATCATCATGTGCAGTGATAGTTTCTGAAGAGGGGCCCTGTTGATACAGGAACTATCAGTGGCTCTGTTTATGTAAAAGATGTTTCTTCTGTGAAGATAAAAAGCTCTGACTGTACTCTAGTAACATGTGATGAAACTTGACTTTTCTTTCCTTGGACAACTCTATGGATCATAAACACAGGCAAATGAAATTTAAATACTTAAGCAGTAAAGACTGAGATGAATTGAGAAATTCCAGAAGGTTATTCCAGAGATCATGTATCGTAATCTCCAGAGTTCATTATTAGCAGTAACTTGATTTGGTCTAGATTTGTTAACCAGTAGTTGAGCTGCAAGTCTGAAAATTCTGCTTTTGCTTATGGTATCGTATCAATTTTAAAAGGGGCAGATTTTATGGCATAGTCTTGGGACAGGCAGTAAGTTTGTCCCGACTGCAGTGGGTGCTTGAGGGAAGCAGAGACTTGTGATTGCATTTGTGGACATTTGATATCTGGCTCTGCCTGCAGAAGTGACTCATTGCAGCCTGAAAATACAGGAAAATGCAGTTAGAGTAAATGGACTTGCAAGTAGAGTAGCAACAAGCATGGAAATGCCAGGAAGAGAGAACTATATGGAAGGCTCTGTGGAGAGTGGGAGGGGAAGATAAAATGTAGAAAATGCATTTAGCATATATGATGTACAATGTTTGAGGAAAAATGCTTTAACAGTTGCCAGCACAGCAATACAACCCGTTTTCCAGACAGGGAGGCTGAGGTCAGTGAGCAGGAGATCATTGCACAGGAGGTCGCTGGTCTCCAGCAAGAAGCTCTTCAGCGATGCAGTCTCTGTAAACTTGAGGAGTGAGAAGTCATGTGGAGGAGACCCAGAGACAATAGCAAAAGGATAAACTGGATGCTGCTAGCAAACATGGTATTTAAAAAGGAATAAGCCTACAGTTTCCCCACAGTACCTATTTAGCCTATATGAAGAGTTTTTGTGCATATCTTTGATTCTTCTTTTTTTTTTTTCATGAATTGATCTGGTTCAGCAGCAGTGAGTGCTATGCCAGAGAATAAATAAAGAATACCTTAAATTCTTGCCCGCAGCTTCCGGTTTTGGGAAGGTGAATTGATTTATAAAGTGACAAGTATAGCGATACAATATTTTCATGGAGATAGTTATAAGGAAAAAATTCAGGGAGAACTCTCTTGGTTTATGTATTTTGGCTTATGTTAAGCATATTATAGCTATTGTGAATAACAGCCAATGCTTTGATATAAAAACATGGCTTCTCTTGAATACGTGAGGGATGCCTGCATTTACCAAAAACATAAATAATCTAGTAATTACCAGTGCTGTCAACAGGTGAATTTGGAAAGAATATAAAAATGTGAGGAGTTTGTTAAAAGAATAGGTGGAGACAAAGGAAAGAGACCAAGAATGAAGAATTTCAGAAATTAATTCTGTTGAACAGGCATTATAGTTTTCTTGGAAAAAAATTAAGTGTGGGACTATAAATGCCATTCCTCTGATGCTCATGTTTCCTGTGTCAATAGTAGCTGTTTTCTGATGAAAGATAATAGATTTTTTTCAAACAAATCTGGGTGCTACCTTTGTTCTTGACTTTTTTTTATTATTATTTAAAAATTTTGGCTTGTGGAAAATAAATTGAATGTATATTCTTATACATACTAGAAAGAGGAGTATTCTACTGGTGAATTGCTCCTTATACATCCTAACATAGCTTTATTAAAAAGCTTTAAAAATGTTATAGAACTTGTAAGATCTGTGTTTGAAAAATCAGAAATTTTAAGTTTGTCCCAGATGATTTCAACTGGATATGTTGAAAAATGGGATTTAATGGTAACTGTGTGGAAGCTACTATGTTTCATATCTGGAGCATAATGCCATATGGTACAGAATAACCCTTGGGTCACTTGGGGTCAGCTGTCCTGTCTGTGTCCCCTCCCAGCTCCTTGTGCACCTCCAGCCTCCTCGCTGGCTGGGTGGCGTGAAAAGCAGAAAAGGCCTTGGCTGTGTTTAAGCACACTCAGTGATAACAAAAACATCTCTGAATTATCAACATTGTTTTCTGCACAAATCCAAAACAAAGCCACATAGTAGACAGTGAAGAAAATAAAGCCAAAACCAGCACAATGGGATCATAAAAAAACTATTTTCAAGAGAGGAGAGGTAAAGATAAGGCTGTTTTGAAAAAGCAGCACTGTAGTAGGACAAAGTATCTTGGACACATGAGCAGTTTTGGGTAGATAGACCCACTGTTACTTGTAGTTACAGTAAACCTGTATTGTTATGTTCTGTTTAATATAACAACCACAACACAAATCTTTAAGTGCACAAAATGTATTTTCAGTAACACTGTTTTTTCCATTGTGAAGTATGCTTTTTTAATGAACAGGCTGTTCAATTCATTCAGTTCGTTTTGTGAACTCTTGACATATTTACTGCTGTTTGAATACTGCTCTGGGGACACTTGGTGTTTATTAGTGTTTTCACAGGCCTTTCTAGTGAAGCACATCATGAGCAAAGTACAAAAAGCTCAAAGTGTGGGTGTAAATAAATACTAAGTACTTGTGCAGATCAGATCAGTGCTGCACACAAACAAGTTGTACTTCCAGCTGGAGTTGGTTTTGCTCCTCCTGCTGTGCCAGCAGCATCCACTGGCATTCTCTACAGCTGAAATACTCAGTGACCAAGTGTTCACGCTATTAGAAAGTTGTTGACTTTTGATCACTTGCAGGAGTTTTGGTTAAGTTGGTAGAGAAAGTGTTTTCATGTTCCTCCTAATCTGGCCTATTTGCATTTACTTGGTACCAGCACTGGCATTGCTGTGATCCTGCAATTAAATACGTTAGAAGACTTCAGTTTCCTGGTTTTGTTTTGTTGTTGTTGAGGTTTGTTGTTAATCACGTTAGTCCATGAACAGGCTTCCTGGGGGGTTGAACAGACAGAGGTATGGAGGAAGTACAAAACGTGGTTGGTGAGGAAGGTAATGCTTCCTAAGAGGGCATCCACTGAGTGACTCAGCCGTGTTGTAAAATCGGTGCCAGTGTTTTTACTTTATATTTTAGATCAATATAATTTGGCTTGGCTTCAAAACAATCTAATTCCATCCATTCTAAATGATTGGTTCTTGCCCTTCCTTTTTTGTCATTGCACATTTTGACTGGCATAGGGCTAAAGCAGAAAGCCTGACTATATTAGAATAGTTTCCACCTGAGACATCAGAATCAAATATCTCACATTATATGTGTTGGAAGAGCATCAATTGATCTTCTTCATGTGTAGACAAATTTTCCAAAAAGGTTGTTATTTTAAAAAGCTAAATTAATTCATTATTGGGATGTGGGACACAGGAAAGAGATCAGTGAAGACTCTCCAAAGACCTGATATGTTTTATTAAGAGTACTAACTGTTATGGTACTTTCTCTTAGAATAAAAGATTTTTTTTTTTATTATTTGTAGGTTTTCACTGCTTCTTCTTAACCTGGAAGAATATTACTTTGAACAGCACACAGCTAATCATATTATAAACAAAGATTGCAAAGATGAAAGGTACAAAACTCTTACATACCTTCATTTTCTGGAGTCGTTCTAGGCTCACGTATCTCAAACACATGCACAATTATTTTTTTTTATCGTTCCTTTTAGAAAATTCAGAGGCTCCCTAAAAATCTGTTCAAAGTCAATTATTTTTGAACCAGATGACAATATCGAGCCCATTATCAAGGTAAGCAGTGCAAACTTAAATTTCTTGGTAACTTAAGATTCTCTTTGAAAAGTTTTTAAGAAAGACTGTGTATTTTTATAACTTGCTGCAGATACCGTTGAGAGATTGCATTAGTATAAAAGCCCCAGAAGATAATGAAGCAAATAACCCTTTCACACGGTAGGTAAATTTGGGATACTGTATTTAACTTCCTTTAAAGCTGAAATGCCCATCATTTCAACTATCTTATTTACATTTTAGGAATACATCTGGAGGGATTTCTGTTGTATGTAGCCAGGTAAGACCTGCATATAACAGATTCTTGATGTATAAATGGGTGAGGTTACATATATGAGCAAGCTTACGTTCCTTAATGGTATTTTTTCTCAAAGCTGTGGTCCAAGAGTGGGAAGTTAACTGAAAGCAAAACTAATTAGTGTCAAAAACTTAGCATTAATGTGAAACTGTTGATGCTAGAAACTGCAAACTGTTAACGACTTCATTAAGTCATTAATTCAATAAACTGAACTTTTTGCCCTGTGCATTTTATAATGGAGCTTAGGGAAACCTTAGGATTGAATGAAAAAAGAGAATAGACTGTAATAAAACTTGTTATTAATCATCTTTAGTTTGGTCTTGTTACACTGCTTTCATCTATTTTCTTCACCATGTTGTGGTAATGGCAAAGCCATCTTGGTCCCTGCAGTTCAGTTTTATGAAAACTCTGGAATGTGCTGTATCTCCACCAGATAGTTTTCAGAAGCTGTCCTGAAATATTGTCTTCAAGTTTCAGTCAAGAGATGTGATTGTGGATATGTTCATTCTTAAAGTTAACCAAGGGGATACACTTTAAATTTTGTTAAATTACAGTTGATAGGTGTTCCAAAGCTGTAAAAGGTTTTTTTAAAAAAATGTTCATGTTTTCCTTTCAGGATAGAACAGAGTTGAGGCAGGAAATACAATTTTAAATATTCTTGTATATTTCTAAAATCTGTCCTTACCAATGCCCAAAATTGATAGTCTTGCTCAGTTACATGCTGCAGCAGTCAAAAACAAACTCAAGCATTTTTATATTGTCTATGCCAGAGAAGTCTGTGGTCTGTGTTGAAGTAATCAGTATATTTAATTTCATTTTGAAACTGCTTCTGTGAAAAATACTGTGTAATCTATTTCTTGAGTTGGCAGATTTTCTTGTGTACCTAATGATTTTTAAAAAAGTATTTCTAACTGCTCCAGGCAATGCTTCCGCCATGCATCATTACTATATGTTCTGAAGAACAAGTGATTATAAGAAACACCTTGTAGGAAAGAGGCATTAAGTTTTAAGATGGCAAATGTGGTTAGCACCCCCTACTCCTCCCATGTGTAGCTTGCCAGTTATCTTCCTAACTCTGAGGAAGTGTTCTGAAATAGTTGGGTGACATCATAAATGCTGGTATTTTGTATAAAAGGCATATGGACTTCCAAGTGTCAAGTAGTCATTAGCTGTAATTATGACAAATCATGATCTAATTAAAAATATGTTTTTTAAGTAGAACTTTGGCCTTGTAGGAAACAGCACATAGCGAACACTTGGAACATCTTAAACATCTTTGCCTTTTAGACTCAGAAAAAATGGTTAATACATACAGTTACATTGTTAATACATACAATTGTTAATACATGGATAAGCAGCTTTTCTTTATGTAACAGATAATTTAGGAGTAATGGCTTTAAAATAGAGTAAATGGGAATAATAATTTCAGATTATTTCAGTATATTTTCTTGAGATTAAACTGGGGGAAATCCTCCAAAATAGGAAATTATTACAGTATGCTCAAGATTTTGCTCAGCTTACAAGTAGAAAACCACAACCAGTTATGTCTACTTCTTACGTAATGTGGAGTACTCAGTATAGTTACCCTGCATAAGAGTGATGAATGTAAAGCAGGTTTCTCATTCTGATTCTGGATGTCTGGTGACAGACACTAATTGCCATTGTTTTTTAATGTAGCACTTAGAGAGGCTTGCTGAGCTTAGAGGCTTCTGAGCCTGCCACTTGGTTTCTTCTAGCTGGATGTTTCTTGGAGCGGTCATGAGGTGAAGGTTGGCTCTGTTGTCAGCTGCTGGGAATGGGAAAGGCTCTGTGTAGCAGCCAGAAGGATTCTGGATAGAGAGGATGGTACACATCCATTCTTGCAAGTTTAGTGCTTGCCCTTGGTTTGAGGCTGCTGCCATGATGCCTTGGAACGTAGAACCACAGGTGTGCTACCTGTAGGAGGGAAACTGAGGCTCTGGGAAAGGACCTGTGATCGACCAACTCTCTTAGGCCAGGAGTAGAACACAGTAGGTTATGCAGTCCAGTGTGTTTTGTTTAGTTCAGAACCAATCCCAAGCTTAGGCCTGAGATCTGGCAAGTTTGAGCCTTCTCTACAAACAGAGCAAAACCACTTATTTCTGGCTCGTCACCTTTCAGATGGTGAATAGTAAGGCACGGGGTACAAATTAGTGTGCTAGCAGTCAAATCTTTTTATAGGAGCTGAGAATGTTCTGAAGGAGAGTACTTTTATGTGGGTTTTGGAGAGGGAA
Organism: Daphoenositta chrysoptera; assembly: GCA_013397915.1. NCBI lineage: Eukaryota > Metazoa > Chordata > Aves > Passeriformes > Daphoenositta > Daphoenositta chrysoptera. The sequence goes on from VZRO01005941.1 coordinate 776,552, forward strand.
GATGTTCTATGAGGCTAGCACCAGAGAAATGAAACTGTTCAAAAGCATAGTATTGGATGAGGGAGGAAATCTGGTGTTCATTGCGGTTGGAGCTGGAAGCAAAACATTTAGCAGCAGCAGAAGGGCATTCATTTGAGAAAGTTTGCACAGTGTATGTTGTGAGTTGCCAGTCTGGGGTAATTCCTGTTTGGACAGAACCTTGAGCCACTTGAAGAGGGGGAGGATCTGCCTCACTGAATGTAGCTGTGTGTATTTGCTTTAGTATTGCAACTCCTTGAAGGTCATATGATTAGGATAAAAGCCCACTAATCAACTATATAAGTAAGCCTCTGAACTAAATTGAACTCTTGCCCTCCTTGCAGTTGGCTGATATAAAAGCTCATTGTTTTTCTGCAGTTTATCTGGGGTAGTTAAAGCGAGATACTACAACCCAGTGTTTTGCTTGCTTAAACAGTGTTTTTAGCTTTGTATTTACCAGTACTTCTCGTAAATTTATTATTTTGTTATTTTTAAGGTGGGAATCTGTAATGTCTGTTACTCTTTCAGGTTTTTCTCATTAAAGAAAGAAATGTTATTGCACCCTATAAAACAGTAAGAGTAAGTATGTATTTTTTTACTGTTCTTAGAAAACTGGACTTTTATGAGGATTTATGTTCTTATTCCTGAAAGAGTAAGATAATTATCATTTGAGGACTATGGCAATAAAGCTTTTAAAAAAAAAAAGTAATTGCATATTGAAAAAACATGTCAGAATTCTTCTGTGATGGCTTTCTGATACTTGAAGGCCATGCTGCAGACTTGACACTTGCCTTTTACCCTGATGTGCAGCTCTGTGGGCTCAACAGAGCTGTCAGCTGACTGCTGTCTACAGTGGACACTGCATCCTGGCTAAGTGGCTTCTCCTCAGTTCTGCTCAGACCTGAGATGAGAGATTGCTAATTGATATTTCTCAGCTGAGTGCCTCTCAGTTCAAATAAAATGCAGATAAGGCTGCTCACAGCAGAAATTGGAGCTTGTTCCTGGTTGTTCTCTGCTGATTGGGTCGGTCTGCTCCGATTCTGAGCCTGGAGGTTTCAAGGCATACAAGTAAGGGTTCTTTGCTTAAATTGTGAGATTAGTTAAGAGACAAACACAAAATGAAAATGCAGAGTTAATTAGCATGTTGCCCAAGAATTGAAAAAGACAGAATTCTATTTCTCAATATATTTGTTCAAGTAAGAAATTTTAAGAATGATGGAGTCCATATATTTGCGTTACTATAGTCAACAGCAGAGAGACGAGAGAGGATCTCTGTTCTCTCAACAACTGCTTGGGGTTGGTTTTGTGATTAGATCTGCCTTTAAACTAGGACTTTAAATTTTTTTTTCTTTGTTTTATTCCGGTAATTCTTCATGTGTTGAACCTGTTTTGTCTTCTAGTCCTTCCATGATCTGTTTTGCAGCCATTTGCAAGATTTATTAAGTATCACACAAATACCTTATCCCACTGCCAACACAGTGAAAAAGAAAAGAATCAGAAGGGTTGTTTGGAAAGCTTTTCACTTCATTCTCTCCTAAGTTATGATTCATCCACAGCTAAAACACTTCTGACAGTTAACCATTACAATTTACTTTTCTAAAGTGCAGCTATGTTTCTGCATTTTTAAACAAGAAATCTAGTTCATCTTCAATCTTTTCTGATTTTTTTCAGTTGCTGCTAAATATCTTCTACTTGAATTATTGTCAGTTCCATGTGTGTCACTGAGTGCTGGAATTGAGAAATACATTTTATCTTCCATGTCTTTCTTTGATTGTTTCAGATCAGTTACAAAATACTGAGCTGTTGTCTTTGCATATGGCTGGAGAGCTACAGAGACAACTGCTCACAAAAACTTTCACATTGTTGGCTGTAAGCAGTCCTTGTAGAGCATTCACTAGGATTTCTGAGAGCTGTGTTTTTTCCTGTTGAAGGAAAATGATGCTCTGTGTGAAATGTTACAAGGCTTTTATCTAAATTGCTACTGAATTTCATGTTTCTGTGTGATCCAGTTCCATTTGCTTTTCAAAGCATTGCTTTCTTCTTGCATTGCTATCAGTTCAGCTCAGATCACATACATTACACTGAAGACCATCTAGATTTTCATGTCTACCTTCCTTCAGTTTAAAATTAATCCAGTTGTATCTACTGACCAATGTCTTATCATAGTCTTACTGATCACTTCGTTGGTGTTTTTAAAGTCTAGCCTGAGAAATCACAAAACCCTACAGAAACACATTTGATGCAGTTTTATACTACATTCAGGGGTCATGAAAGGATATAACAACCTTTGCTAAATATAAGTTGTGTGTAAAGTTAGTATCAGTTGATCCACAGACGTACTTTGGAATACATTTAAGTTAAAACCAGAAATATGTACTATAAAATGACACTTAAGAAAGCTGGGAAAACTTTGTGGGGGAAAAATTAGTGTGCCACAAATGCTAGGTGATGTGCTAGGGAGGCTTTTGTACATGACTAGTCAAAATAGGCTGTGATTGGATTTGGGATCTTTTCAGCTCAAAACTACTTATGTAGATGAGAATGACTAACTTTTTCAGCCTAGTCTTTAAAGATTTGATGGGCTGGTGTCTTTCATTTGTAAGAAATACAGTAGCTGTTTAAGTGTAAAATGTCATTACTAGTTCTATATTTGTATGTATTAAAATAGATATTAAAATAGCTGATATTAAAATAGGTACTACTTCTACATTTAATGGTGTTTGCACTACATTAACTTGTTCACTTCAAAGTTGTTGTGCTGCACAGAGAGCTTTCCACAGGGAAGATGTGTTTGTGAAGAGAAAAAGATCAGGTTTTACATCTGCTTTTGGAATCTTTGAGATATAGAACAATCTTTAATATCATAGTTTTACCGGGTTTTAGAGTTTTCTTATTCAGGGGTTTTTATTTCAGTTTAGTTTGATTTTATTTTTTTTTCCGCTGAGTTCTATCTGAAATTCATTTGTAGTAAAAGTACTTTTAATTTTAGGGTAGAACAGAACACTTATTCCAACTGGATGTTGCTGGGAAAGTAGGAGATGTTGTGCAAACCCTACATCAGGTATGTGGGTATTTGATATCCCTGCATAGTTCATCACAGCATCTTTTGATTTTTAATGTAGAGCTTCATTTGTTCTCAAGGTGAAAATCTGGGGTATCTGTTTTTAAAATGTAGAATTGAACACAACAGCTAGTTCTGACAGCTGTTGTAAGCAACCCATATTAGCTTTTAGTATGCAGGGTGGTAGTATGCAGACAAAGTAGTAACATGGCAGTAGCAGTGAACAAATATGTCCTAATTTAACAAGAAATAGTAATAGATCTTTTAGTATGCTGTCACCAAGAATGCTAAAGCCCCTCCTGTTTCTGTTGACTTCTGAGCTGTGTGGGAGATATCTGTGTTATTTCACTTAAAGCTCGTTGTTTAGCTTTACAGGGCTTCTTGTCTAGATAAGATGGGAGATCAAGCTGCCATGGTAAGTACCTGATTATTTCTAATATCCCTGTTTTAGTAGTTCTCATTGCATTTGAATCAGAGACTGTACTAATTTTTCTTTCCTTCCATGTTAGATAACTGCTATATTGCAATCACGCTTGGCTAGAACTTCATTTGATAAAAACAGGTACTTTTTTAATCACTTTCTACTGGGAAGTCATTTTCATCTTGTTGGTTGAGTAGTCTACTGCACTGATAGATGGCTGGTTGAGTTAGTGTAAGTTCTCTAATTCAGAGAGTTAGCTTCTTTGTGTTCTAAAGCATCTGGAATGGAGAGTGGGAAATTCTGTGTTGTGAAGATTAATGTGTTACTTAATCTCCCAAACATTTCATTTATCTGTGAATTTGTTGGAATTAGGCATCAGTATATGCCAAATAAAACTACAGTTTTAGAAAAGTCAACTGGCTTACTGCTCTGAGACTGGAGCAGAATGTAGCAGTGTTCCTTTCTGGAGTGCCTGTTAAAGTGGAGGTCTCAACAAAGAACTTCTTCTGGGATAAAATAGCCTTAATGAAGTCCCCGTTCTGATGTCCCAAGGCTATAAACTAACCAAAACCTTTCTAAATAATTTAAGGGTGCCTCTACCAAAGTAAGAACTGGAGGTAAACTTACTCCTTTTCTTCACTTGTAGATTTCAAAGCATTTCTGAAACGCTGCATATGGAATGTAAAGCAGAAATGGTGACGCCACTGGTGACTAATCCAGGGCATGTGTGCGTTACTGATGCTAACTTGTACTTCCAGCCTCTTAATGGATATCCTGTAAGTGCCTCATAGATGGTCTTGCATACAATGTCAGCACGCTGCCCTGCTAGTGGACAGTTTTAATTTTCTGTACTATTTCTCTGAAATGCACGTAGAGCACATCTCCAAGAAGAATATTTTCAGTTATATTTAGAAGGTCATTAGTTTTCCTTTGATCTCTGGTGCTCTGCTGCATTCAGTGTATCTCTTCTTCTGAGGCTTCATTCTGTGCTAACTTGCTTAAAGATTACCTCCTACTGACAAAGCACAAAATGTCCTTTGCTCATTCTCTATTAATATTTGAAGATCACTAATTGTAACATTTCATTTAAGATCAATTTCTCAATCTTAGTCTGATGCTGTTCCAACTTAGGGAAAGCTTTATATACATGGAGTTTACTTTGGGAGCTCTTAGCTAGGTTTTCTATTAAACTGATCATTTCTGATTTCACTTTCTCTGGAGGAAAACTGAGTGCATGTTGCAGATGGATAACTGCTTTGGAACTTTGTCATAGAAATAGTAGTGATGGTCTTAGCAGGCCACTGACTTAACTATGATTTTGTGAAATACCTTCAGTATGGACATGGCAGTAGCACAATCGCCAGTAAACTTTCATTCTCAGATTATTTTTTTTTCCACTTTGCTTGTCAGCATGTGAGATAGCATCAGCAGCCCTGGTGCTGCTCCAGCTGGGTATGGCTGGTCCTGCAGGCTGGTGGAGCAGTCTGGCCAGGAATGAAGTACCAAGCTAGACCCATCCTCTAATCCCAGTGCTGTGCTGCTAGTTCCCTCCACAGGGCTGGGGACTGGAGCACACCTCTAGTGCTCTCATCTACTGGTACCCTGTGGGGGAAGAAAGGAATCTGCCTAACTTGAGTGCCCTAAGGACAAGGAAAAGACAAGCAGAAGATCCAGTGGAGTCTGGAGACTCAGACACAGGGAAAATAAGGGGAAAGCTCTGAGTACTCTGAAAGGAATGTTGAGTTAGAGAGACCATGTCTGTGACAAGAGGAATGAATGTTTGGAGCTGGTACAGAGAATGGCAAAGGGAGTTGAAGAAAGTGTGTTTGACAAAGGAGGAGGAATTTGGGGGACAGACTTTTTAGCAGGGCCTTTTTTAAAAGGTCAAGGGTAATAGTTAAAGTAGACCAGGCTAGATTCAGACTAGATGGAGAAAAAAAGAAGTTTTTTACAATGGGGGTGGTAAAACACTGGCACAGGTTGCCCAGAAAGGTGGTGGGTACCCCATCCCTGGAAACATTCAAGGTTAGGACCAGGCTCTGAATAATCTGGTCTAGTTAAAGATGTCCCTGCTCATTGCAGTGGGGTTGGACTAGATGGCGTTTAAAGGTCCCCTCCTACCCGAATTACTCTGAGCTGGAAGTAAGTCCAGGCAAGGGGAAGGGTTCCAGTGGGATAACGGTGCCGTTCTGATTGCACCCGCCAGGTGGCACCCGTGGCATAGTGTGCCCAGCAGCCCGATGGCTCCCTTCTAATTCAGTTTATTGTGTTCTGCTTCTCTCGTGCATGAGCCTTGTCACTGACCACGGACCCGGGGATAATACACTGCTGCTTGCTTATTCCTCAGCTGCTTTGCTACTCAGGCAAAAGCCAACAGCAAAGACAAGCTTCCTTTTCTTAACATAACTGCTTAGCATCACTATTCCACTGCTAAAATGGCATGGATGGATATTGGTTTCGTATTGCTAGTATCTATAGTCAAGAAAAACTTGAGATTGGCTGAGGAGGGTAAGGTAGAAGAACATAAACCTACTAGAATGTCTCCATCTTTTTTTTCCCCCTCCCTCATACCCCACAGAAACCAGTAGTACAAATAACACTGCAAAATGTGCGTCGCATCTATAAAAGAAGACATGGGCTGATGCCACTGGTAAGCTCAAGTATTTATTTTATTTTAATGCCTTGCTGTATATATGGTTAATTAAAGTGACCAGATGAAACAGTCTGCATCATTAGGTAAAAGCCATGTGTTCTTAAAAACTCTGTATTAAATAGTGAAATAGTAGTCAATGATCCTTTCCGGTTTTTTAAGTGTTTTCTTTTCCTGTGTTGTCAAAAAGATAAAAACAGAGTGACTTCTGACAAGGATGAAAAACTTCTTTCATAAGCAGTCAGTATAGGGGAGGGGAGAAAGGAGTACCATCAGGGAGCAATTAATTGCATTTATCTCAAACACCTATCCCAGGAGAGAATGAATTTCTCTCTCATGATGTATTTTCTCTGGATTGATTCGTGGAGGAGGTTTGGTCACTGCTTCATGTTGAGACTAATGTGGAATGATGAGTCCCACTGTACCAGAGTTCTGCAGTGAAACCTCAGCTGTGTGCTTTCATTGTTAGCACTGAAATTTCAGTCTTCTAGAAATTTTTTTCTCAAAAAAAATTTAAACCAAATATACTTCTTTTTTTGCCTACGTGAATGGAGTGATGAAAAGAATTAAATGTCTATTACCTATGCTTAATCAATCCAGACAGAGCCAATCTATTGGCTCAGTGTAAACCGAATGCTGTTATGATTGGAAGTAGAAAATTTAATATGTCAGATTTTATAGGCAAAACTGCTACCCAGTATAGAGTCATAAGTCTTAGATATTAGTAACTGGAATGTTCTGTTAAAAACCAAGTACTACAGCTTGTCAATAATGGCTCTCATTTGTTTCCCCCGCCTTTAACTTTTCAGGGACTTGAAGTATTTTGCACAGAAAATGATCTGTGTTCTGACATCTACTTGAAATTCTACACCTATCAGGATCGAGATGAGGTCTATTTCCTTATTGCAACATATATAGGTTTGCAGTATTTATTTATTACTGTAGTGTGTAGTACCTTGTGAAGGGAAGTTTGTCTGGGTTTTGTTCTGTTGATGTGCAGGAAGAATGAGAAGAATAAACAGATATATAAGCTGTAACAATTTTTAATAGACACAAGCAAAGATCAAAATGAGTGTTGTGAAATGGCATCTATTTGGTTGTGTTTGAAGAGCTGAGTGTGAAAGCTGAGGTGGCATTATTACGGTGAAACTATAATTCTTTTGATTTGCAACTTGATAAGCACTGTCATTTAAGAGCCTCCTTCCCCCCACCCCCCCCGCTTCAAGAAGAAAAACAAACCAAAAATCAGACAAATGAAACAAACAAAGCCACAAAAGTATATCTTCAAAGCAAGGGATAACTACGATCCACACAGCTAAATTGTGGTTTGCTGAAAAAATATAGACTAGCTTGTGTGTGGATCCCCCAGGCCTTCAGTTAAGACCCTATTGAGAAACCTCCTGTAATAGGGGGATTTCCAGTGCACACATAAATACCTGAACTTTCCTCAGTCTTAGGAGTGGTTGATGAAAATTACCATTCTGAAACAGTTAAAATCTCATTTCTATTAAATTTTGTATGCATTAATTCCTACAAAGTGATGGATATTTTTTGCAGATTGTAAACAGAAACTTCCTAAAATGTGTGCATCCTGGAAAAAAGGGAGAAAAAGGCTGAGTTTTTCTGTAATTTGCAACACTGAAACTCATATCTACTGCCAATATTGAAAATTTTTATGTAAATTCTGTGCTATTTTATTATTGTACCAGGACTCTAGTTCTGTTTCAATGAATTCACCTAAATATCAGTTGACGTTTCCCTCCTTCTTCAGAGAGAAAAATGGAAAGGCCACAAAGGAATGATAACTTTCCTTGAGACTTGTTTTAGTGTTTTAGATTTTTCTTTGAAAAGGAAATAAATTCTGACAGCATTTTCTTTACATTGGAATAGCTGCATGCTGTTACCCTGCTTCAGACTTTGTTTCCTGGATAATTTTCTGAGGTGAAATTTCAAAGTGTAGATGAAAATGCTGATGATGTTGGAGCTTGGTAAAATAAAAAAAGGGTGAGCCCTTTCTCTAAAAGTGTTTGTAGCACCTCGCCATCTCTCTCTGACAGCAGAAGAGCCTCTCTTTGAAGGTGCTACACTTTTTATTTGTAGAATTTAAAGTACTAAAGTGAAGGAAAGGTTGGAATATGTTTTTGTACCCTATGCTGAGCTAAAAGAGAGGCCTGCCATAATCTAATCCAAGTTTCTTTCTTGCTGTCATGCCATGGTTACAGTCCTTCAATTCTGCTATTTCAGGCACTTGCCCAACTGCTGTATACTGAATTGCTGGAAGAAAGTTTAAAAACAAATAAATAACCCAGTTTTCCAGCAACAAACCTTGACATTACAGCTAATAAGCAGAAAGTTATGCAGTTTGAATTTCTTGAGCTCCTGCCTATACTTCAAAGAGAACTCCAGGTGTATAATTCTTACTTTCTTGAGTGTGGGTCAAGTTTTCTTTTCCTCCACTCTCTGTTTCAGTGGGTCTGAAGTTAAATCCTGTTCATGTACATATATGACTTCTTTCCACAAGTTATTGATAGTGGATGTCCTTGGTTGCAGTAGGAAAATATATTTTGTTTTTTTCTTTTCTCCAGCAGAACTGCTTCTAGAAATTTGAAATCTTAAATGTTGCCAGATTGCTGAGAGAGTTGTTCATGGTCTGCAAATATTTTTCCATTCCTACGTAAATATTCATTAAATTTTACTGTGTTTGGTTTCAAAACTCCTTCTTCATTTTTTTTTTTTCTGGCCAAATGCAATTTAGGCCCATTTGCAGAGATACTAAAAAGCTATGGTAGCTATGGAAACATGAAGTTGCCAATTAATTCTGACTGGTTCTATTATGAAACTATGCCCTTAATTATTCTATAGTATCTTGCAGAATGTTAATCACGTTATAGTTTGGGGGTCAAACTCCAAACCTCACAACTCTTAATGTTTTATTTTATTTTAGAAAATCATATTGCAGAGCACACAGCTGAAAGTTATATGTTGCAGTGGCAGCGAGGACATATATCAAATTACCAGTATCTTCTCCATCTCAACAATCTGGCTGACAGAAGCTGCAACGATCTCTCCCAGTATCCTGTATTTCCTTGGATCATAGCAGACTACTCTAGTTCAGTGTTAGGTATGTGTATACAAAAAGGCATGGTAGTGCATCGTGACCAATCTGAAATGTGGTGGGGGGGGCCTTTTACCCTGCATAAAGTTTGTGTTACACCAAAATGAACCTAGCCTTAGTGATCTTAGATGTTTTCTTGTGGACTTACCCTCCCCTTTAGCTTAGGGGACAAAATACCTCACCTTTTTCTGTTAAGTATTGCAGTCTTCAGATACAAAGTTATGTGCCAAACATCTGCTTGGCTTCTTTGCAAATCAGCAGTATGGAGCATTCAAGGACTTTCTGTGATTCTTGTAAATGGAACAGAATCAGTAAAATTACTCTTTTTTTTTTTAACAAGTTATATGTACTGAAATGTGTAGAATCCAGGTGTTCTTTTATAATTCTTGGCATTGCAAATTGAATGCAAGAGGCTGACAAGCCTTGTGCCTAAACAGACTCCTTGATTAAGGGTCTTAGTGCAGTTTGTGTTTGGAGTTTGTCCTTTAGAGGACTGTGTCCCTCTGGAAGAAGCAGAGAAGGGCAATCTCGTGGTATTCATCAGCACCTGCTCAAACACTTCAATCTGATTGTATGGTGGGACTTAACTGTAGCCTGACAGAATGGTTAGTGAGTAGGAAGAAGATGATACAGCTGCTTTTGTGCCTTTGGTAGCAGGACCTTGACTACGTGATACTACTTGTAATAACTGTCCCATATATTAACTGTTAGTTCTTAGGCAAGAGGTATGAGATTATATGTACTTGGAGGGAAGATGAGTAGCCATTTGCAGTACGACTTCATGGGATTGCAGTTAGTAGGGAGGGAGAAAATTACTGGAGGGGTTCTGTGTTGGTTTTTGTTTGCTTTGTTGCTGCTTGGATAGGTTGGGGGTTTTTTTGTTTGTTTTTAAATATTGATTAGAGTACAGTAATGTCTAGCAGAATGCTTGGAGTCCATAACCTTGGGTTTGGGTTTTTTTAGATCTGACAAAGCCTGAAACATTTCGTGACCTTAGTAAACCGGTTGGTGCCTTGAATAAGGAAAGGCTGGATAGACTCGTGGTATGTATATCATGGCATTTATATGCTGAACATTTTGGGCCTTGTACATATTGGCAATAGAAGGAGCTTTGTTCAGCAAGCTTTGGGAATTATGTCTTATGAATTATGATATCTAAAGTTAACTATGAACTTTATCAGAAGCAAACATACCTATAACCATTCAACATTTATTTTCCAGCTCAATTTCATCAGTACTGGTTTTGTCAGTACTAATTTAAAGTTATTGGAATCCATTTCGTCTCTTACTACTGTTTCATACATATATGCTGTTAAAGATGTTGCCTTATTTTTGAAATAATATCCCCAAATCCATTTGACTATATATATGGTGGCACTGAGATGCTATAAACATACATGGATTTATGAAACTTCAAAACCCATGGATTTAAATGTGTAATGTAAAACACATGTTTGAAAAAATAAGAAAAAGTAGTAGAAATCTTAGGTGTTTCTCTTTAAGAAAAAACTGTATTTGAGGGAGAGTACTTCAGAGGGAGGAAATTTGGATCCATGGAGGTCAGAGCACTAACTTGAAAATTCTATATGCTTATAATAGTGCACCATGTTTTCCTGTTTCTCAGGGTAGGCAGGCTTTCCTTTCATGAGCTGTCAAACACATAGCTAGAGACTTAGAAGGTCCTCAGTTGCTTGGCTTTTAATTATTTGTGCAAAATTATTGTCTACTATGGAAAGTTAATTATTCCAAAATATTTTACAGAACACTAGGAAAAAACATTGCCAGAACAACTTCATTATATTGATAAAAAAGATTAAAATATTTCAAAACCATATAGTTTCCTAAGGTTGTGGAGGGAAGAATACGAACAATATTGTGTTTACAGTAGCAGTATATAAAGTCTTCCTTCTAAGATCTCACTATCCTCAAACTGTTACTGGCTTCATGCTTACAACAGTAAAAGTCATTCTGTTTATATTATGTTTATATTATATGTTTTAGAGTAATGCATAGGAGCTTCAGACAGGAAAGAATCTTCCAGGTTGATGGAAGTCAGTATGTTCTTCCATACCATCATTAAAATTGATGTGAAAGACAAAAATGAAGCATTTGTTTGCACTTCTTTGAATTTGAGACACTGCAGTTATGTGTTAAAATGAGAGAGGAAAAAACCACTGAAAACCTGGTAGTTCTGGATGATCAGTTATAACAACTATTTTGCTGTATTGATTTACTGCTCTGGTTAAAGCTGCATGGTTATTAGAACTTAAGAGTTTGTTTTATCATTAGAAGAAAAATTGAGGGTGGTCCTAATCTGTGTCTTTAAAAAGAAACAGTGTGTATGTGTTCAGTATTGAGGGAAAGCAGGAGTGCTGATTTGAAACAGATGTTTCTTTCTTCTTCCTATGTTGCAGACACGTTATCAGGAAATGCCAGAGCCCAAGTTCATGTATGGAAGCCATTATTCTTCTCCGGGTTACGTTTTGTTTTATCTCGTTAGAGTTGGTAAGACACCTTTTATATGCTCTCTGAGCAGACAGTTACCTCCAAAGCAGACAAGGTTTGGAGCAAGCTGATGCTGTTTTTCTTTCTCCTAAGCTCCAGAATACATGCTCTGTCTGCAGAATGGAAAGTTTGATCACGCTGACAGAATGTTCAACAGGTTTGTTTACACTTTGTCTGTAACTAGGCTGGTTTTGTTTTCAAATATGCATCAATGGGGAGTGCAAAGCCTTAAAAAATATTTTTTCTAACAAACGTGTGATTGATCTCTATTATCTAGTATTGCAGAAACCTGGAAAAACTGTTTGGATGGAGCAACAGATTTCAAAGAGGTAAATGGCTGGAAAACTACTCAGATCTTCTCATTTGTGCTTAGCTTTCTCATCTACTGTTCCTTTGAGAGTGTTTGGTTGGAGTGCGTTAGGTTGTTTTTTGTTGTTGTTTGTGCTTTTCAGTTGTGTGGGTTTAGTCTTTTGGGGTTTTTTAAAGGCTGATGACTGCATTTTATTACTCTTTTATTAACTGTATATTAATCCTATATCAGCTCCATGTTTGCTTGTCTGTGCCTGCTTTCTGGCTTTTAGTTTAAAAGAAGTGTCATTGTGAATGCTATTGGAAATACATGGGAATTACCAGGGAGTGGATTAAGGCTGAAAAGATGCGATTTTATGTATTGTCTGCTGGAATCTTGTAAAGATCTGGATGTATTGCAACACTACATCCAGAGAGGTCAAACTGTAGAGGTAGTATCTTGGGTTTTTGAACCTTGAGAAACTCTAACTTGTAGAATATGTTGAGAATAATAAACTGTCACGTAGTAAATAAATACTGTTAAACTCCTTTATCAAGGAAACATTATTTATTACAGTGATGCTTTTTAAAAAAGTAGTCTACAGTTAATGGTTAGATATGGTGGTAGTCAAATAATTGATTTAACCTCTGAAACTTTGGTCATAATTTTAGTTTTATTCTAGATTTTAGTCTTGACTCTTCTTGATGTCTTAAAAATGAGAAGATAGCTATGCAGTGAGAGTTCTGAAGATACTCATAGATATTATGGATTTATATGTCACACATTACTTCTTAAAAATGTGTGCCACTCCAAATTTAGCAATTTAGCTTAGAGAACTGTCTTGTTGGGAAAACCTGGAAGCCTGCCCAACTTTAGGGCTTGACATATGAACTTTATTAACTTTCTTTCTACTGTATGATCTATTTAAGTGATCAAAACTAAGCTAATACCAAAACTTGGTTGTTTTTTGTTTTTTCGTTTTTTTTTTTTTTTTTTAATTCCAGTTGATTCCAGAATTTTATGAAAATGATTCTAGTTTTCTAGTAAACAGTTTGAAGTTGGACTTGGGAAAAAGGCAGGGTGGAAAGATGGTTGAAGATGTAGAGCTTCCACCTTGGGCATCAGGTAATAATAGTCAAACTTCTTTTATTTTTAATTAATTCAAGATTGCTGGAATCATGGTTCTTCCTTAAAAATGTCCATTCCAGTTTCTTCTAAATGAATTCTTTCTTTAGAACACTGACATAATTAATAGGTTCTTTTAATTTTTATAAGAAAATTGAGGTTTAGCATGGGGTGTTTGGTTGGCTTTTCAAGAAAGTGGAGGAAGAGAGATGGATACCAGTATTGAATGGGATATTTTCTCTTTTAATTAACCTTTCTCTTGTCAGGTCCTGATGACTTCCTTCAGAAGAGCCAAGAGGCTTTAGAAAGTCCATATGTATCAGAACATCTTCATGAATGGATTGACATCATATTTGGCTACAAGCAGAAAGGAAGCGAAGCAGTTGCAGCTCACAACGGTAAATACACGTTTATAGAACTAGCAAAAAAATAAAAAGGGATGCTTCAACTAGGCAGGAATGGTACATCACAACATATCTGTAATGCTTATTTTGCTTTGAGTGTTTGTAACTGTGCTTTGAACACTTGATCCTTATTTGAAATAGTGACTAACCTGGTAGTATTGCCTTCATGCTGATTTGCATCTTTGAAGATACGCTTCAGGGTGTGGACGATTCTGTAGCATTGCTGGGAATTGCTTGCACATCACTGTGTGGCAATATAGTATGGAATTAATGCTTCCCAATTAAAAATGGGAGCCTGCAGGGTCTCGAAATAAACATGTATTTAAGTTTCCTCCACTGTAATTTCAGTGAGAGAATTTCAACACAATTTCCCCCTCCTCCTGAGAGAATTGGCAAGGGAAAGAATGGGCTAATAGGCTCCAGGTCTTTAGGAGCAAGAATGAAGGAAAAAGTGTGTGTTGGTTTGTCCTTGTATATGTACCTAAGACTGCATGTGAGATGTTTCACTGTTTGCAGCCTTACTCTGAACATGTATCTCATCACTCTGGGGCCTTACACAGGGGGGTGTTGTTATGTGACTGCTGTGTAGATGTGTTTATTTACACCTAACAGTATTACCAGTGATTAAGTTGTTCATCAGTCTCATATTTTAGCTGTGTATGTTACTACCAAATAACAAAATGCCCTCTTGGTAAAAAAAGAGAATCAGATCAGGATGTTTATTCCAGAAGCCCTGATCCTTCTGAAGGACTACAAGTAACAGCTAATGTTGAGATAATTTGCACTTAACAACATAGAATTAAGTTTAGAAGAAAACCATCCTACAACAGTGGTGAGGGTAGGAATAAGCAACTCCTTATTTTGGTACTCAGTACTTTTTACTTCCAGGATAAGATAGTTGAGATAGTAGGATTTATTTTGTTGGGTGGTGGGGTTTTTTGGTTTTTATTGTTTTTTGATTTGATTTGGGGTTTTTTGTTTGGTTTTTTGAGTTCGTTTGGTTGGTTGGTTTGTTTGTTGTTTTTTGTTGTTGTTGGGTTTGGTTTTTTTTCTATTTGGTTGGGGGGGTTTGGGTTGTTTTCCTGTTGTTAATTTCTTTTCAGTGTACTTCTCCACATGTCCTTAACGTATGATTGGCATTATTTTAGAATTTTAGGGTTTAGCATCTAGTCATACTGTGAGCATAAGTGTCAATTACAGTGTACCAGACTTTAAATACAGTAAATCAGCATATAAATTATGGCACCTGTATTTTTTGCCTCTCAAAAGAGAGCACTTTTAATGCATAATGTGCTGCTTCTGCTGCAGTATGGAATTTTATTAGCATAATGAACTGCAGACACTTAAGCAGATACGAGAGGCAGAAGGGATCTCTGTGTGAATGAACTTATGTCAAAGTAAATATTCTTAAGGAGAGGCCCCAAAGTCATTTGCGTCATGGCAATTCACCCGGAAAGGTGAATACACAAACCTTTCTGATCATTCCTTATTATTTTCTGTTCCTTGTCTAAAAATTAACCAGAGATCCAGTTATGCAACTGTGCGTGCTTGGTTATTTGTTTGTTTATTTATTTATTGGGGTATTTAATGAAGTTTAAATAAGTGATCCTTCCTTTCTGAAAGTACTTATTTTTTCTGAAACTTTCTGAAAGTCTCTTAGAAATCCAAAACATTTTTCAGGTAAAAAAATCCAGGATTAAAATGTAAGACCCTCAAACCCTAATGCCTGCTGAAATAGCTTATTTGTGAGTAAAAACTGCAGCTTTCTTTATAGGAAGACAAACAAAATGAGCCTTGTATATCTACATTGTACAAATAAACTTTTTTTTCCAGTGTTTCACCCATTAACTTATGAAGGAGGAGTGGATTTAAACAGGTAATTAACAAGAATCTGAATGTTTTTGTTAAAGCAGTTAGCTAAGTTTCTCAGTATCTCTCCCAAGTTCTCTGCTGGCTGTAGAAGGGTTCTGTACATGAACGGTGTTTCTCTTCCATTTTATACTCCCAAATATGCAGAGAACCAGCATCATGTTCTCAGTTTTAGCTTGCATTGAAAGACTGTTACTTGAGCATTTCTTCAGTCTGGCTTTTGTGAAATTGCTTCATTTTTTCAGTCACAGAGAATATTGTCATTTTACGCAAACAAAATTATGAAGCTGTTATATGATTGTGAATCTGCAGTAAATCAGTTCTGTGAGAATGTGTGATGGCCTATAGTGCTGTAGTAACTGCACATGCAGGCCCATGCTCTCAGGGGAGGGGAGGGAAAAATAGTACTTGCCTCCTTGGCTTAATTATATTTCTTGTTTTGTGAAGTATTATGGACCCCAATGAAAAAGTAGCTCTGCTGACACAAATCCTGGAGTTTGGACAGACGCCAAAACAGTTGTTTACAACCCCTCATCCTCAAAGGATAGTTCCGAAATTGAAAAGCTTGTCTCGAACATCTAGTCACAGCATTTCCATAGCTGAGTCTCCAGGTAAATGTTTAGTAGATAAACTGACAATGTAAAGGATTTGTAATTTTGAGTAGTATCTTTTTCCCACAGGATCTCATTATACAACTCTCTGGGCTACTTTCCCTGTAAGCCAACTCAGGATAAATCCATGAACTAAATCTTAAAGAAAAACAAACTAGACCAGTTTCGAATTTGAAAATACAGATGTTGCCCTGTATTTTGCCCTCTGTTCCAGTGGTCTCCTTTGGGACTGTTCAACCTCTGTTTCTGAAGCTGTGAGAGGGCTATCACCCCTGGCCTTTCCTGACACTTCAAATTCAAGCTGATGTGATAGCAGTTGCAATGACCATATCTGCAGGCATTTTAAATGATGTAAAAATTTGTTTGTGTTTTTAACAATAATGTCTTAGGGGTAATCAATTAATTGGCTTGATCAAAGCAAATGCTAAGAACTTAAATTAAGCATCTGAATTTTTTTCCATTTTCCATGACTTGAATAAAAATCTGAAGGGAATATTTTTTCCCCCTATGTACTGTAGGGTCAGAGTTGATTGGATAACTTTCTTCAAGAAAAGGATTGTAATGCCCTCACAGGCTTCTGTTTAAGGCGGGACTTACATAATTTCTCCGGAACTAAGATGCTATTGTCTTTGTAATGTATATAGTGATTTAACTATAAATCGGGCTGAAGATTCAGCCCAGGTATCACTTGGAAAGGTTTTTCTCATTTGATTGTCTTCAGTTCACCATTTGATGGCCTTCACTTGTAAGCAGAGGAGTGACAATGAATGCTACTTAGCATGGCAGCCTGTAGCATCCAGATGGCAAGAGTGGCTTTGAAAATTGTATGTGGTGATAGTAATGGTCATAGGTGTTAAATAGATGTGGTGGTTTGCTGCCTAAGTCGTTAATTCACACATCAACAGTTTCTCTTGAATTTGACCTTTTTAGGATAATCGACATCTAATTATCTCAATTTTGTTGCATTTTTCATCCTTTAACTTTTGCAACAGCCCAGGGAAATGAAGTTGTAACACTCTTAACAGAATGCAATAGAATAATAAAAGCAATATACTGTATTGTAGCAGTAAATTGCTTTTCTAGTTCTTTTCCATTTGGAAAGCCCTTGACATTTCAAAGGGCATCAAAACATCACTGCAGAGTTTTTGGATTTTCTTTTGTTTGTTTGTTTGTTTTCCATTTTAAAATTATATTCTGTAAAGCCTGCAGTTTAAAAGCACTAATTTGGTGAGAAATATCCCATTTTTGACTGTGTAAGCCTATGCAAATTCAGCAAGAGATCTGGGAAAAAAAGTTAGTAATCTTGTCACTCTATGCATTAGCCTAAGGCTCTTATTCCTGAAACTCTGCATGATTTCTGTACTTTCATATTTATGTCAGCTGCCTAGATATTTGAAATATGTATTTTTATTTTCTATTTGTGATGAAACCTTATCATGGCATTTTATTGCAGTTTCTCCAAATGAAGAATCATTTGAAGATTTGACAGAAGAAAGTATAACACTTGCCTGGAACAATATTGCCAAACTAAAATTAGATAAGCAATATAAAATTCACAAAGAGTAGGTACTATTCTTTTCAGTCAAAATTCTTCCATTAAATCAGGGTGGGGGATCTGCGTATCAATCTGATTGATGGGTTAGGGTTTAAGGTAAATACTTTTCTTTGTGAGATGACTTAGTGATTTGATTTTGCAAGATTAATTTGAGTATATGATGGGTTATGAATCCAGAGAAGGTATTTGTCAGCTCGATTTTTGCTGTTTTTTTTCCTTAGCTCTAGATCTGTATACATTCATTACCATTTTAGTTCCTGAAGCAGATATTGATTACTCTTCTCTAAAACTGATAACAGCAGCCAGATAAAGACTTCCGTTTATCTTTTTTTATAATGCCAGGAGGACCCAACTTCTTCATCCCATCTGATTTGAAAGGTTAAGCACTTAAGTTGTTCTACTGTACACCTCAAGCTGCTGCTGTGTGAGCAGTTGGCCAAGTCTCCAGCTATAGGTTTTCAGTTAATCCAGGTACCAAACTACTGTTCTGAGGGATTCCTAGGGAGTCAAGAGTCAGTAGGAGCACTTCAGGTGAACTTTGAAAATGCCTAATAATGAACAATGTCAGCTATATTTTAAAGAACAGATTATTCTTTGGTCCCATCTCCTGTCCTACTGACTGGGCTGGTTATGAGGATTTCTCACTACCTTGAGTCCAGCTACTTTCTTGGTGACTGTAATCCAATCTAGGAAAACCTTATTATGTCACTAAAACAAGGTAATATTTGTAATGAGAAACCTGTTACCAGATTGTTAGCATTAGAGAAATCCTGATCCTGAAGAGACTCAAAATTTCAGCTTCTAATTATTTTTATTACTTTTTTTTTTTTCTGAAGACTGCTGAGAAATAGTGAGACACAGAGCTGTGTAACAGAACTTTGGCTGTGCAGGATGCTCTGTGCTTCCTAATTCCCTGACATAAGCTTTGTCTAAATTTCTACCTATAGTGACTTTGCCACTCTCAAATTAAAGGAGAAAAGAATTGCAAGTTCCAATTCCTGACACTTGGGGTATTCAGTATCTGCTTGTAGGCAGCTTCCTATTTATAGCTAATCCAAAACTGGAAAAACTAAATGTGAAACCATTTATCCTCTCACGTGGGCAAGTCCCTTCTGATGAAGACAGAGTTCTTACAGAACACTGTGGGGATCCTGTCCTGGTGTTTCACATATTATGTCAAGGTATACTTTTGTCTCTAGGCAGATAACACACCACCGTAGTGTTTTTATTCTCCTTGAATGTCTTAGCTCTTACAGAGCTCAAATAACAGATTTCAACTGTAGTCTATTTACAGTATGGTGGTTACGTTTCCAAACCTATGAAGTCACCCACAAGCTTACTTGTATTAAACAGGGCAATTACTGGAATAGCTGTCACTTCCAATGGGTCTTCTGTTTTCACTACATCCCAGGGTAAGTATTGCATGGGTATTTGCCAACCTGCATTGTAAATGCAGGTTAATGGGGTTTTTTCAACAAAAGGGCATGAAACTGGAATATATATCTGATGTAATTAAATAGCTTAACTATATGAATTTGCTCTATTTTAGATGATTTTGACTCAAGCATTTCAGTATTATTTAGGCTTGAAAGGTAATTTCAGTAATAATAATAATGGATACTAAAGGAAGTTTGTCCATTTAGATACCAGAGTTCTTTTAGAGTTTGATGAGCTTGATGAGTTTGATGGGGTAGTCCATCTGTAACTGGTACAAAACAGGGTAGTTCCACACCCAAGTCACAAGCTTTATAAAGCATTTCTCAGAGACTATGAGAAACCTGTGTCTGCTTCTCAAGTAAGATAGACAAGCAGGAACAAAATTATTAGCTTCTAGAATATAAAATAGTCCTTTTATCTTCTATTTTGTCCCTTATCCCCAGATTCGACTTTGAAGATGTTTTCCAAAGAATCAAAAACCATCCAGAGAAGTGTGTCCTTTTCAAACATGGTAAGTTGCTGTCAAAATAAGGAGATCCTTGGGAATCTTCTGAAAGCTGCTCAGAGATGGCTCTTAGCATCCATCAATGCCTCTTTTCTTTCCCCTGCCTACTCAGGTTTTTTTCAGCGTGTGAATAATTTAGCAGAGTGAATTGAGACTCTGTCAGGCCACCAGAGAGACAGAGTACATTCGGCAGACATGGGCAAGGAGCATTAAATGGTTACACTGGCTATGTTCTGAGTTGCCCTGCTATCCAGGGAAGAGCTTGTGGTAGACAAAGATAGTCTGACATCAGCAGGGGTGTCTTCCTGAGCAACCTTGAACTACCATTGAGACCAGAATTGCACAGCTTAAAATTCCACCCACATGCTCACATCCAGCATTGCCTTACTGCACCCAACTATTTGAAGCCTGCGAGTCACCCAGCAAAGGAAAACCAAGCACAGGGAGTGGAATCTGTGCTGGGTGAAAATGAGCCATCCTTCCTCCACGAGCAATGATCTCATCAATTTCTGAACAACACTTTTCCCCTGCTCCTAGAAGACCTGGCAAAGGGATTCTGAATTTGATTTTCTGTGCTTGAGCACTGTGGCGAGACCTGGGTCATAAAGATACACTCCCTGTTATCATGTTTAGTCTTCTATTGGTGCAAGACACCATGATAAATCAGTTTTCTCTCTACCATCATTTCTGGGGGGAATAAGAATGGCAAATGTGTTGCCCAGACAGAAGCTACAGCATGCTCTGACTGGTCCCCAAGTTGCAGGATCAAGACCCTGTGGTCTGCCATGGGACACACTAGCAGGTGAATCGAGATACATCAATTCCTAAAGCTTCGGCAAAGGGAAACTTAGGAACATCTCTTCTTGGCATTGTGAAAAGGGAGCTCTTTGACTCCTAAGCCAAAAGTCTGTTTTTCATGAGGAGGCCTTGTATACTCTTATTCTTCTCCCCTGTAGTTTTAGTACTGATCTAAACACTTACTGTAATGTAGTACAGCAAGGAGTTGTCTTTACAGTCCAGCAGCTTACTGTTTTTCAAATAGACCTAAAACATGACCAGTAGTGACATCAGCTAGAAGCACTGGGCTGATTGTTGGTTTTTTCCTTGCTGTTTCCAGTGACAGTAATGTAACTGAGCAGGTATCTGCAAATAATGTTTCTTGTTGAGAGTAGCAGGAATTAGAGAGTTGTATTTGTTCTTTGAAAGAGCTGAGCTGATAAGTTCCTGTGATGGAGAACAAACATCAAAAGAAATCTGCGTTTTTAGTTTCTGTTAGCTATTTGGGTCTAGAATTGACAGCAGCTTAAAAGATGATCTGACCCAGTTACTTCTGAGTGAGGAATTACATACCATATCCTTGAAATACCAGCTTCTTTGGAAAGATCTGTGAGTTCTGCATGTATTTCTGAATGTCTCTGCTACCTTTATTTAACAAAGATTAAGTATTCGTGCTGTTCAGTGTCCAACGTCTAAGGTTTTTCTTGGTCAGTGTTCATAAAACATCTGCATGTTAAGTTTATAGAAGATTAAAATGCTTCTTGTTCTCCAAAAGCATGTTAATGTACTTTGATTGAATTTGGGGTAAGAAATTGAATACTATTTTTTTTTTTCCTTACAGGCATTGTCATCTTGTCTAATCTTGCCAGGAGATACCACTGTCATAAGTTCTTCATGGGACAATCATATGTGTGTATTTATTTCCTACTGACTTACTGAATTGCATGGAGTGCCTTGGTTATGTTTATGGTTTTAGATAATGATCCAGAAATTCATTGTTAAAACACAATGTCTGTATTTCTATTTCTTCCCACTAGCTTTTTAGAAACTAAAGAAACAAAGTTAATTTATTTAGAGAAAAAACCCTTAAGTTTTACGAAGATGTAATGCTTTTATAACCTTTTCCTGTTAGATATTTTTATTCAATTGCATTTGGAAGACAGCAAGATGTCCTAATGGGCCATGATGATGCAGTCAGCAAGATCTGTTGGCATGATGGGCGCTTATATTCTGCATCTTGGGATTCCACTGTGAAGGTTTGTGGATGGGATTGTTACAGTTCCATAACTATTTACAGCCAGCACTTTGTAATACTCAGCCAGCCAAATGCTTTGGGGTGGATGTACCTGTTGTACTAGAGTGATAACCTAGCTAGTATCACAGTAAGTTTATTTCTAGAGTTTATTCTTCATTTAGCTTTAGCTCAACTGTTTAAAAGCTAAAGTGTTATTTTTCAAGAAATTCCATTCATTCTAACTTGCTGTAAAAAATGAGGATTCTGAAGACAAATTGTATTTGTTGGAGGAACTGGAATGCTTTGTGGCTTTGGCAATTCTGTTTCCTGGGTGGAATAGACTTCTAAAATGTATAATAATTTTGTAGTTTACATTCTTAAGCTAAGAGGACCAGAAACTTGTTAATCTAAAGAGCATGCCTACAGTTAGGTAGAAAGATAATTTGGAAGCTAGAGACAGGAAGTAATTTCCCAAAGCCTGCCATGTGATGTTTGGTAAGTACACATTCAGTGCAGTGATACACCCACTCTTAGGTAGGCTCTGTAGCTATCTGGAGTCAGCAGAGTCATGTTTAGCACGTGGCTCTGCTTAGGGTAAATGAGTTCAGGTTCCATTTCTTGCTGTATTCTGCCACGTCGGCAAGGCCCACAGTGAACACCAGCAGCCCTCCCTGTAATGTGAGAGTTCAGCACTGGAGGAACTCATCTTTGGTTACACTGCTGCTTCCTTGAGCAAACTTAACCATCTGTGTTGTAGGTGTGGCACTGTGTTCCTGGAGAGACCTTGAGCAATAAAAAACACCGCTTTGAACTGCTTGCAGAGTTAGAACATGATGTTAGTGTAAGTATGTTGATACAGTATCTCAGAATAATAAAATTAATTCATCATTTAAATCATGATGTAGTGGTAAAGCACAATGATTGGGTTAGGGCCTGAGGAGTATATTTTGGGCAATGTGTATAGGGGCTTTTTGTTTTGTTTTGGGGTTTTCACTGTTGGTTCTGCACCACTGCTCTGTGCTTCCTGGGTTGAAAGGTCCACTTCTGGGGACTGAAGCACCAGTGTAAACAGAGGTTTCTTAATTTGTCTTGCTCAGCTTGTATGCACAGGATTCCTATGGGGGCAGGAAGGATTAGGTGGTTTTTGTTTGCTTCTTTGGTTTTGAAAACAGACTAATCTTTTCTCCAGTGTTTTGATTGTTACAGCTTCTTCTTAATGTAAGGCAAGCAAATGAAAAAGAATTCCTGAGTTGTTTACCATGCTATCAAATATCTTAGTGAATTTCACTGTAAATATATAAACACATTATGTGCAATGAATCATAAATGTGTAACTGCATACTTTTGTTTATAGCCTTTAACATCTCTCTAGTATTAGAACTACTGTGTTCCAAACCTTCCTAAGAGATAGTTTTTAACAGGTCACAACGTTGGCAAATACTGAAACAGTTCTGGTAACATTTAAGAACTGTGCCTAAGAGAATTGGAAACAGCTGATGGGTAGGAAGTTTTTTAAAAGTGAAAATTTTACCCTTAAGGGTAGAGTCTGGCATTTAGATGGAGAGTATTGGTACTAAAAGCAATCTGAAATGTCACTTGGCACTTCTGATTCTACAAAGCAAAAGCTTTTTAAAATATCTTCAAAGTGACCTATTTTTTATTTTTATAGTTTGGATTTTTCATACTTGTACTTAATAAAGGATGTCGAGAATTAAATTCAAAGCTTTTCATAAATAAAATATCATCTTAGGGATAATGGGCTTGTTTTGTGTATATTTAAAACCTGTCTCAAGATGGCTCACATGAAATAGGAAAAATCACAGGATGTTTAACTTCCTAGGTAAATACAATCGACCTTAATGCTGCAAATACCTTACTGGCATCTGGAACCAAAGAGGGTACCATTAGTGTTTGGGATGTTTCTACAGCAAGAGTGTTGCACCAGTTGCCATGTCATTCTGGGACTGTATTTCATGCTGCTTTTAGTCCTGGTACGTTGGATTTCAGTTTTTAATATGTGCTGTTGGGAGTTTCAAAGGGAATCTTATTCCTGATTCCATGTAATATATCTTTCCTATTAGAATTACTGCTTTAAGGGGGATGGTGAGATGTTTTGGATTGTCACACATCTCCACTGTAAAGAATTTCACTGTACACAAGGCCATGCTAGGCTCTAGATCAGTGGTCTAGATTCTAAACCAATCTCGTTTATCTTCGCTTGCTTAGAGACTTAATTTCCATTAAATTATTTATAGGTAAGTAGGTCAGGCAATGTCATATCCAACATGCTGATCTCAGAGTACATTGGTAACTAGAACTGAATGTCTGAACATGTTTTTTTTGTTGTTGTTGTTTCTTTCATTTGCTTTCTTCTTTTGTACAGACAGCAGACATCTACTGAGCACAGGAGAGGACTGTTGTTTTAAAGTAATAGATGTACAAACTGGAATGCTCATATCTTCTGTGACCACTGAAGAGCCACAGAGGTAATGCTGAGAACATGCAGGTTATGGAGCTGCGTGGAGATGGCTGGTGACAGCAAAGGGGAAAGGGCAGTAATACTGGGAACTTTGTTTTATTGAATCACTTTTTAGAGTGCAAAGGCTGACACTCCACCATGTTGTGTGCATTATGATCAAGTTTTCCAATCTGAGGCAAAGTCAACAGCTCTCTAAGTAAATAACTTTTCAACAACAACTTTAATATCCTTTAAAGATGATTAGAGCTGTAGCTAACCAGCTCTTCCAGCAGCTGAGCTACTGAAATGTCTAACAAGGTGACAGTTTTGTTACTTAAATCATCTGTCACTAATAATTGATTCTTTGGTTTTGTTTTAGGGGGGTGTGTTTTATTGCTGTCTTTTTATTTCAATAATTATTGATTGGCTATTAAAATCAAAGACCAGTCATCTTTTTCCACCAACTGAAAAGTATAGAGTTATTTATGGTTTATCAGATAAACAAATGGAATGCTTACTCAGTTACTGGAGTAACAACATAGCAGCTATACATGGAATATACTTGTTCATTTCTTTGTGGGTATACATAAACACATATGCATGTTCACATATATATTTTCACTAGTTATTTATCTGAAAGTCATCTTGTCAGTTCAAATTATTGTTTCAGGAATATGAAGTGGTAGAAGTGTTAGTGATGGCTCATGAGAGCACTGGGTTATTACACACGTGTAGCTGACTGGGTCCTCTTCTGCTATGGGATTATGTTTCATCCTCTGCCAGGGGAAGGCCTGGCTGGGTATGGGGCAGTCAGAGAAGCATGTTTGGGCCATGACTCTTTAAAATAATTTGGGAATAATCTTTCCAGAAAGACTATGTTAAAAGGTGGAGCTTCCTTTGGTTTCATATCTCTATTTTCAATTCTTTTTTTACCTAGTTTAGAAATGTTTGGCTGTCATTATGCAAAAGTTTGACATGAACTAATTTCAGACTTACTTCCAGGTGCTTCAGATGGGATGGAAATACCATTTTATCAGGATCTCAATCTGGAGAATTACTGATTTGGGACCTTCTTGGAGGAAAAGTTACTGAAAGAATCAAAGGGCATACAGGTATGCCTGAACTATTCCCATTCTGAAACTGAATGTGAGATTCCTATTTTCCAGCTCTTTTAGTACTGAAAAGATTGAGAGTCATCTGCTCAGCCAGCAGGCTGTTCCTGATGTCAGCTTTACATGAAACACCAGAATTAAAAATAGGTCCATGTGAGCCTCCTAGGAAATCTAATAACAATGGAGGAATGTTGCTGTGTACAAGACTGGCCAAAGGGAAATTACTTTCAATTTTTCTAATTCACACGACATTGCAAAAGTCAACCACCTTCTACCTGTTGGCCCTCAAATACAGTGTAGACTGCACTGTATTCTTTGTCACAGTCTGTCTAGACTGAGTCTAACAAGGTTAAGTAAAGTTTACTAGAGAACTTGTTTTGGATGGGGATTTATAGGCTGACTAAATGTATCTATATAGTCTCAGTACATCAGCAACCAGGATGTGTGGAGAAAAACTACCTCTGTTTTATTCGTTAAAGTTTTTAAGGCTATTTAACTAAGAACAGTTGTTTCTAACTTGCCTACTGTAATTTTTACTCTGGAACTTAACCTGTGGAGAGATCATTCTGTAGTTGGGGACTTCTCAAAAGTGGGCTTCTAAGGCATGTGGTACAAGATGTAATACATTTTTAACATAAAAATTCCAAATGGCAGAGTGAAAAAGCTCATTCTCATGAATGCTTTTACAAGTTGCCATCTGCATTCTACACTGCAATGATGTTGTCCCTCTAGTACCAGAAGTCAACTGAGGCAATGGAGCATGAGATCATTACTGGGAGTAAGAACAGCTACCTAGAAGCCTACTAAAATTCCTCTTAGCATATATGGTGTCAATGTAATCTAATGATCAGACTATGGTAAACTCTCTTAAAAAGATCTGTTCTGTCATCTCGAGTACCACACTCATTTACATTTGGATTTATTTGGTTGGGTTTTGTTTTGTTTCTTTTCCCCAGGTGCTGTAATGTCCATGTGGATGAATGAACAGTGCAACACCGTTATTACAGGAGGGGAAGACAAACAAATCATGTTCTGGAAACTGCAATACTAAGTGCCTTTCCCTCCAGTTATTTAAATGAACTCTAATTTTAAACCAAACCTTTTAAAGGAACTTAACTGCGTGCAATGATGGCTGCTGAAGTTCAACCAGACAGGAAGCTTTGTTCAACTACAACTTTCTGTTATGGTGACTTTACTGAGAGCTCTTAACTTCCATAGAGTATGCATTTGTTTTTCATGGACTATCATACTGAAATTGCTTGTCTAAAATGATATCTGATATGAAATTAAAGACTTATTTTTCTGTAATTAAAGAGCTCTTAACTTGCAGTCATTGTTTGATTTACATGGAATGTATCATAGCTTGCTGTTTGAACTGCTTTGAAAGAAGCAGCATTTGCATTCTTAATTGAAGCCTTTTAGGGTGTGTGCAGCTTAATGCTGTCATGTCTCATGCCATAATGCATGTACGTTGTGTGCAATCAACCTTTCTTTTTAGTGGAGATGCATGTGATTGTAAATACTGCTTTGAACACCACAGCAGCTGCTGTTCTGAGCAGTCCTCAGTCTGAGCTCCTAGATAGTCCTCAGCTATGGCTACTTGCAAAGGCATAGAGCACTGTAAGAACATATTCTCTCTTGCTTTTTCCTGCTGAACAACAGCACTAATGTATTGGTCTGAAAAGAAGACAAGCATAAAACTAATCTCCTAACAAACCAGCTACACATACATGTGTTGGGATAAATATTCCCCTAATCCTGTGTCTGAAGTTAGAGCATCTAACATTGTTATGTAGACTATCACTCCTGCTTTTCCTTATTTATATTACTATCCTTCAGCATTTTCATGTTTTGTGTTCTCACCTTCTTTGATGCAAATCACCTTTGGGATGGAATTTCAGTATGGCATTTAAAGAGCTAGAGTTCCTGGGTTTATCCAATCCCCCACCTGTCTTAACACAGGAACAAAGCAATGTTGCACAAGGATTACTTTCTCTGTAAGACTTCAGGGTATCATTTCCTGGGAGGAGCTGTTCTGAAGTGAAAGACTTGAAATGGTATTTAAATGGTTTATTTACAGCAGTAAGCATTTGCATTTGTAATGCTGCCTGAGTATGACTGAAGATTTATTTATTTTGCTGCTGCTCTTCCTCTACTGCTGGTGTTGAGGTACCCTGGCACTGGGTCCAGGGCAGGTGTTCTACTAAACTGTGTTCAGTCAGATACCCTGCCCTTGGGCTTGACACCCAATGCCTATTCCCAAGGCACAGCTGTTTCTTGGCATTGTAAAACAATCAGCTAGATTAGGGGCTGTTCTCTCATTTCCCCAATCTTTTATTATGTTGGAGTATGAGCTTATTTTTCAGTAAGATAATGGTATTAAACCAAAGTGGTATTTATTTCAGCTGCATTAGTCACTTGGCTTAGCAGGTAACTGGGTTTTTATGTAATCTGTAAGTGTATGTGATGAAGCCACACATGGCAAAAGACTAAGCCATACCATGCCTGTCTGCTGTACCAGTCTTAATCTTACAGGATAATGTTGGGTGTTTGCCCTGTTTCTTCACCTTTCAATTTATTTATTTCCCAAACATATCTGTGTGTAGACAAAGAAGACAGAATGTGATTTTTCTACACATGCCTCAAATGGCTTGGGTGAATTCTAGAGATTGTCCTTTGTCACTAGGGGGCCCCCTGCTGAATTAAACCAGAGGAAAATGACCCTGAAGCTTGTGACCCCTCAGTTCTGAATTAAACTATCTCAGAGAATATACCCTTCTTTTGGTTAAATAGGGTTGCATGGTATGCATAGCCATGGTATAAGGTTTACTTTCTGCTATAAAGCATGCTACAAAACAGAGCCCTCACCCACTGCTTCATTGCCTAAAGCAACCATAGCTTTTTAAAGGGGAAAAACCAGTTAAGTTAACCCTGTTGACTTGATATTTCCTTGCAGTTTATTTGAATTTATGTATATGCATTTAATCATAAGTTACTCTTCAATGCTAGCTAATTTCTGCCTTAAAACAAGAGCTTTTTGATTATTCTTTTACTTCTGGCTGCTATCAGTGGAAGTTCTTGTACTGAAGTTCTACCCTTGTTGGATTGCCCCAGTAGTTCCAGCAATCTGGCCGATAACAAAAAAAAAATAACTATTGCCATCTTATATTCCCCCAGCATATTTTTGTCTTGGTTTATGTTTTTTTATTTTTAGTTTTAGCCAGACTTGTTCTTGTTCTTAGTAGGGAGTCACAAGATTTAGGTGACCAAATGCCACTGGTCATCATTTAGCAACCAAACATTAAAGCCCCATTAGATCTAGAATCAGCCCTTGCTGACTCCTCTGCTCCTAAGTAAAAACAGGTTAGAAGCAGAGATCAGTGTTTGGGCTCCAGGGATTTCACAGCTGAGCAGAGCTTGGCAAAGCCCTTGGAGATGACTGCAGGCACAAGGCCTAGCCCAGGAGGCTCAATTATACCAATGCTACATGAAGCCACCAATTACTGCCAGTGTAGGCTTGCCACAGACAAGAGACACATCATTTAGTTGGTTCCAGAGACACATCATTTAGCAACCAAACAGGCCCAGTAAATTGGCTTGCAGGACGAATTTGATCACCTCTCCAGCCTGAAGTGCTGTAATGGTTTTCTCTGGGTTACCATAACTGAGAAATTCATTTCAGAAACAGCAAGCTGCACAACAAGACTTTCCTTGATGGGCAGAGCTGAGCTTTTACACTGCTGCACTTCAGTCCTCCCAGGAAGAGCAGGTTTCCCAACCCTGCTTTTCCTACAAAAAGGAAAAGCTAGAATTAGCTATACATGCTGAGGAACTGGCAGATGAGACTGTGGTAATTGCAGACTGCCAAGCTCTGAAGTGTTTGCTTTTCGTTTTGGTGTGAACTCTTATCATTTTTTGCAGTATATGTCCTTTAAATGGGCAAGCAAGAAAATAATTAAGATGCCACTATCGCCAGACCAATTCAGGATCCAAGTCAGTTCTGACAGAATAGCTAAACTGATTCCCCAAATACATCTTTACAAAATAATACCTCTACTAAACTGAAGTTGTTTGCTTTGACTTCATGCAGCTGCCAACTATGAAGAAAACTGAAGTTCAGTAATCCTGTATTTCACAGCTGAAACCTAGAACAGAGCAGAGGAAAACAAAAAGTAAAAAGGTAATCAGTGAACTTTCAAGTCTCAATTGAACATGCCTCTGACCTGTTGTGGTGAGTTGATCCCGAAGAGCAGCTAAGCCCCTGCTGAGCTTCTCACTCACCCTGCCCCCACAGCAAGAGGGGCAGGAGAATCAAAAGGGCAAAATCTATGAAAAATTGTGGATTGCAATAGAGGGGGGGACTAAACGAAGGGAAAATAACAAGTGGGGAAAAAAAAAAAAGTGATGCAAAGGTAACCATTCCCGTATTCCCCCAGCAGACTGATGCCCAGACCAACTGCCTTAAAAAGATGCCCCTCTAATTATTGCTGAGCATAAGGTCAAATGCTGTGGAGTTTTCCTTTGGCCAGTTTGGGTCAGCAGTCCCAGCTGTGCTCTCTCAGCCTCCTGTTCTCTGGGGGCAGGGGCAGAGTGAGAAGCAGGAGAGGCCTTGACACTTTGCACACAGCACTCAGCAAACACACTGCTGTGTTATCAGCCTTCTGCTTGGGTCACAAGCCTCCAACACAGCCCCATACCTGCTCCTACAAGAAAATTAACCTCATCCCAGCCAGACCCAACACACCCAGCAAGCTGCAGGCAGTTTTACAGTGAAATTGCAACTCTACAGTTAGTACATCTTGGAGAACAGCTGACTGCTATTCCACATGTTAAGGTATGAAGAGAGTAAGAATCATAAGAAGGCTTGGGCTGGAAGGGATTTAAAGATCACCTAGTTCCAAACTCCCAGCCATGGGCAGGGACACCTTCCACTCGACCAGGCTGCTAAGGTCCCCATCCAGCCTGGCCTTGAACACTTCCATGGATGAGGCATCCACAGCTTATCTGGACAACCTGTTCCAGTACCTCACCACCCTCACAGTGAAGAATTTCTTCCATTGAACACACCTTGTTTAAAGTAGTCCAGAGCTACCCTTCTAAAGCATTTTAATGTTAAAAGGAATAAGCTTAATTAAGTATTTTACACTGCATTTCCTATCCTAGTTGTTGGCTGAAACTGACCTTGATAAAAGCTCATCTTAAGTCTGTACACACAAAGGATGTAAAGTTTTGGTCATTTATTTGGTTATGTCTGAATCCTTAAAAGAACATGGTTAAGGCGAGAGATAAGCATATTAATTACGATTCATATAACAAGTAATAAAAAGATTTGAGTATCTGTACACTACTTTAATTATGCTTCCTTACTGACTGATGCCTTGAGCTATATTCAGCTAGGTGGCATTTCTGTGTAAACAGTATTTACTAGAACAAAAAATTAACTAATACTAGCCTTACTTCTAATACGCTATTTCAAATCTACTCTTGCAAACAAAAAGCAGTAAAAATACTCATTTGTCTTAGACACAGAAAGCACAGCATTGTCCTGGGTAACAACACGTAGCTTTGCAAGTGATACCTGCTTCCTTTAGTTGCAATGGCTTATAGAAGTAGTAAGCTAAATAAAAGACCTATGAAAAGAAGTCATAACACAACTGGAATTTCACATTTGTCAAGCGTGTAAGGCTGCAAGTTTTACAGTGTGTGAATACACAAGATATGTTGAACGGTGACATTCCCAGCCATTATAGATGCAAATGCTTGATGCAGCATATCTTCTTTCAGCCTCCAGAAAGGCTCATGTGCAGAAGAAAGAGATCACTGAGTATAATAGCCCAAGTTTAGTGGAATCATCATTGTATGTATGTACACAGACATCCGTGGTGCAAGTTTAGACTTCAGGAACAGAGTGATCCATCAGGCTCTTCATGATGCTAGTTGCCATCCTAAGGAAAAGGAAAAGGCATTCAGTTTTGTAAGACAACTACAGAGGACTGCTCAAGCTTCTGCTCATAGGAGCTTTGTCATTACCAGCCCTTCAATACAAATTAAAAGCTGGACTTTTTACTCCACTATTTTTGACAAGTTGCTACGGAAAGCTGCACCAAACTGCACCCCCAGACAAAAGAGAAGCCCACAATACTCAACATTTCTGTTAGAACCTGAGCTATGTTGTTGGTATCTTTCAGGGTTATGGGCATGTGTGCAAGCAGAGTACAAGCATACGGGAAGGAGAGCAGGGGGAAATGTGGCTCTTGGACTGAAAACTGCTTTGTAGAAAAAGGATACCAAGCCAAGGGGGTTAAAAAAAAACAAAACAGGAAAAAAACCTCAATTACACCTGAAACATTATTAATTTCTAGCAACTTCAAAAACGTATTTGCAGGATAGATTTGGCTGTAGAAAGCCATTGTTGCCAAAGGATTAGGAAAAAACCCAAAACTATGCTGCCAAGAATCACTTTTACATCACAATTAGTTGTGGTACCAACAACACTTTAGTTACAAGGTAACAAATACTTGTGGTATCCACCCACTTAAAGTTCTCAGAAATTCAGGCTTAGTTAAAAGAAGTTTAGAAAAGGGTTTTTTAGAGAGGAAAAGGCAAAGGATCATCACAAACACAGAATAGGTTAAAAACAGTACCAACATACACCAATTTGACCAAACATCAGATTAAACAAATTTTCAGACATCCCCATCCTCTCCTCCAATCTTTATGTAAAGTTTGTAATTAAGTCTTATCATGAAAACACTTTATAGTCACTGTCAACTTGATTATAATTAACACCACGGCTGCTTTGTATTACCTACCTCTTTATTATATAGTCATAAATACTGGAAGGCATGACTGTGATGGTCACTACATTTCCAGCTGTTGCCAAGATGTCTGCAACCTGCGAGTCCTGTTAGTAAACAAGAAGTCATATTAGCAACACAACTCAAGCTGACTAAGAAAGCAGCAATTCAAGAGCTTTTCCTAGACACATTTCACATGGCTTTGAGACCCCTCCAACTCCTTGTTTGGAGGACTCAGCCTTCAGGACAAATCACTGAAACTGCAATGCCACTTCACAGATGTTTGGTTAGGAGTATCTTGCATGAAGTGACTAGAGAAGGGACACAGGCGTCATACACAGAATTTCTGCTAAAATTTGATGCAGGCTGGAAGGAGGAAGCTTACCCTTTGTTTTGCCAGCAAGGTTGGACTACAGATAAAAACTGAGGGTCAGCCTTGCCAGGCAGAGAGGATGAGAATGAGCTGCCCTGACAACCAATACAAAACTGCAAAGAAGCCCAAAACATGTATGTCTCTCCAGTCAAGTAACCTCTCATGACTGAATTTTTGACTTTATGAATATTAAACAATACATTACAACCTTTTCCCTCTCCAAAACACACTGTACAAACATAAAAAGCTCACAGCCATCCACACCCCCCACATAGTACTTTTGTACTGTACTACAGTACTGTATTTTACCTTCAACCCAATTACATTCTGGCCATTTATTTCACAGATATTGTGCTCTGTCAGAAGTCCATTTCTTGCAGCAGAACTGTCTTTTACTATTGAAGTTATTTTTCCATTCTTGAATATGAAACCAACATGTCCTGTGCTGTCCTTATGCATGGTAATAATTCGTTCAAAAGGTCTAAAAAGACATTTAAAATACAAAGCTATATTTTCAGTCTACTAAACTACAGAAATAACCACAAGCTATTTTAGCATCTTTAGCTTACAAAAAGTAATTGTATTCTAAGGAACCCATACATTATCTATAATGAAAAGTTGTTAGGTTTAACTTCATTTTGTTAATATTGTTGTATTAAAATATATTCGTTCATAAACCTTACATGTTTTCCCTGTTCTACAGATATTTCACCATCTGGAGTAATAACAATACAAAAATCCCATACAACATCCACCCACCCACCACCACAACCAAACAAACACAAATGTCCATTAAATATTATGTTCTCTACAAACATTACAAGGTCAATAAAATAGCACAGGTAGTTTCAACAACTGAGATTCTGAGAGTACAAGGCTTCCCCAACAACATTTCTACTGCTTTAGGGACAATAAGCCTTTAAATTGTGTCTTAAAATGGCAGCAGATATAGGAAGAGGGTGGCATGTTGGGCACACAAGTGGTAGACAGAGCAGGGAACCTACTGCCCCAGTATTTTGATTCAGTGATTGAAGTAACTGCCCTGATCAGAACAGCTGCCCTTCACTGGGTCAGACTTGGTTCTTAATCAAAAAGGAACACTGAAAAAGCTTTGAGGCATATACTTAGTCACACGAAGTATCATCTGTCTTCTTGCAGCCTACAGGCTTTATGCTTAATCTGACCTGTTGTTACTACATACAATTAGATACAAGATCATTATTTAATACAATTGAAAAAACATATTGGGTCATCAAGCATGCTTTTAGTAAAACTGGCATTAATTCATATGTAAGCAACAGAGTTCACAAGAAAAGCTGTCATGCTACATAAAATGCAAATGTATTCATTAATACAGCAAACATTTTGCTACTATCTTTTACTTTTGACTTTCACTTACACTAAATGAAAAAAGTTCTATCTGAAAAAAGCACAGAACTCTTCAATTCAGAGTTTAAATTTAACTTGTGCCATCACTCACTCACTAGTTTATCTTGGAAAAACATTATGCCTCATCATGCCTAGGAAGTTTACAAGTTAAGAACCATATTGATTGTTCCCCACAAAAGGGAACACTTCTGAAGATCTTTACCACTGAAGTACATGGACAAACAGATTTTGTTAAACCTGCTCTATCAAGGGGAGACCCAAACCCCACAGAATTACTCCGAGATGGATAGTGACGAATCCGTATCTGCGGCTGGCTTTACCTGTCCCGAATGATCATTGAAATCCTTTCTGCAGAAGCCTGTTTCAGAACTTTGTGTGCTTTATCAGAACTCCATCCTGCACAGTTTTCACCATTGATCTGCAGAACCTGGTCCCCAAACCGCAGACCAGCAAGGGATGCTGGAGAGTTTGCCTGAACTAACTGGACGAATATACCCTACAAAAGAGGAAAAAAAATGGAGGGGAGGAGAAGAGGAAGTTCTTGCTTAAAGATGAAGACCAGTCACAGAACACACAGCCTCTTAAAGCTTCCCATTCTACCAGTATCAGCCAAACAGACAAGACAGAAGGACTCGCTAATTATCTCTCCTTAAGAGGCACTTTTGAACTTTCAGTCTGCTTCTAGATGTATTTAAAATCTGACGGATAATTAATGCTAGATAAAAGTTTAAAGACGAGCAAATCTGTTCCGTCTAGATCTCTAAAAAGAAAAAAAGAGACATGAGGGTAACATTAAAGTCTTATGCAAAGGGGTACATACTCGTCTGTTTTAACAGGTGTTACAAAGCTATTTCTAGTCAAAGCATCCCTAAAAACAAAGTAAATCAAAGCAAATTATAAATAATACCTTTGGGAGGGAAGAGTGTTAAAAAAAACCACCACCCCATGCTACTCTAAGAAAACTCCATTTTCTGCATTAGAAGAACTACAGAAAAGTATTTTAACCCTATTATGTACCTTTAGTACAAATTTTTAAAAACATTCAGATTAAATGGCTTAAATGGTTTAAACACCTTTTACAAAAAAAGGAGATGATTCCCAGCTGTATTTTTTCAGGTCTTATAAATAAAACACATGGCAATAAACTGCAGCTGTAAATTCAGATCCTTGCTCAGACAGCTGGAAATCTAGTTACAATTCTAATGAACGACTTTAAAATTCTGGTAATGAATAAGAAACTGCTATACAGAAGACTATTTTGTGACCACACACTAACTTCACTACTAATACAGTCCAGCAGTAAAATCTCTAGAGGCAAAAGCAACTTCTACACTTACATTATCAACAGACTTAAGGCGAAGTCCAATTCTGCCATCTTGATCTTTACATAGAATTGCTTCACGGATGCCTTGCTTAATTTCTGCTCTGCGAATTCCAATATCATTTCCAGTCACTGGAGCTACCATGTAATTAGTAGAAGGTCGTGTTACCAGTTGCTGATTAAAACAAAACAGCCAGACAACTTAGTTTCAACTTTTAAGAATAGCAATATGTCAGTTTGTATGAAGTGATATTTTAAAAAAACAACACACAAAATAAGCCACAACACCAGCTCTCCCCCACCCCCTCCCAACATTGGATATGGACTGCTCAGTTTCAGAACAGACTAAAACAGGCACTGCTACTTAAATAATTCACCTCTCAGTCAAGTATGGTACTTAAGGCAAGTAACAGTCTGCTCTCTAGAATGCTAGATACACGTTTAGCCTTTACACTTTTGTTTTCTAGAATATGCTTGACTGGTACTTACACCCTGTGGCTGAGCAGCTGCTGCCACTGCTAAGTTTCTCTGCACCTCTTCCTCATTGATGCTCAGGCCCATATACTGAGAAAGTTCTGGATACAATCTGGGGTACAAGCCTACAGGAGAAAAACAAAACAAAAATCAGTACAACTATTGGTTTATCAGAAGGAGCAGTTAACTGCTTTTACATGCACAATTACTTCAACAAATCTTGCACTTTTGTAATTATTTAATTGGAAAATTATGACAGAAGACCCACTTGAATCGGGATTATTATTCTGGCCTGGTTTAGAAGAGTAACCAGACAAGCAGCACTTCTGAGATAACTTACAGAGAAGTTTCAGTTTCAATTACTCTATTCACCTTTTACAACACAAACAATAGACACACGGTGACAAGTTCCAAAACCAACACAGTGCTGCATTCCAGGAGGACATGCCCTTAAACTCCAGAACTTTTGGGCAATTAGTGGAGAACTCCTCTCCTCCCCACCCCCAAACCAGGCGTGCTGAAGAACACACACACAGAGACCTTCTAACAGCACTGCCTCGCAAGAGGCATTCATGCCAAGGATATTCCAGATCCCAGGCATGGGAAGGTTCCTGCAGAAGCCTCCTGGCTGTAAGGTCCCCACTACAGTCTGCTTTGAGTCTTCATGAGAAAGTAGCTGTCATTTTCTCACAGCTTCAAACTGAAGGGGCTTTATACATGCCTCTCAACAAGGAAAAACAACACCGCCTTTAAAATATCCCTCTATACCCAAGCAGAGGGAGGTGCAAGGAGTGGGAAGAAAGGAGTTGGACTGACAGGCCTTGAGCTGAACAACGCTAGAAATAAACTTGATATTGCTCTTGACATTCCACAGATCGTTAACTGGTGCCCATTTAACAAGTGCCAGTTAAGACAGCTCTTAAGAGTCCCCCTGACATTCTCCGTAAACGAGTGGGGACAGAAAAGGCTGCTTGGAGAGAGAGGTAATGCAAAGGAGGGCTTTGGAGGCAGCCAGACTCCCGAGTACACAAAGCTTAGGTTTCTAGTGTTCATTTATGCGTATAAATGTATAAAAACAGCTATTTTAAGAAACCATGTCTGACCAGCAGTGGAAAGTAACTTTTCTGGGAAGGAACAAAGGTCATTGCAAGGTGAATGCCAGAATAAACAAGTGTTTTTTTCACTCTCTAATATGCTGCTTTGCATGAGAGCTGTCTGATCATATTTCTGGACTAACCTACTAGCTTACAGCTTCATCAATATTGATTAAAAAGCTTTTGATTAATAAATTTTCTATTTTTGCTTGCTATTTCAAGCCCCTAGGATTATACACAACACAGCACAAGATTTCTGCAGCTACCCATTTTTTTTTGTTTTGTTCTTACTAAAGACCACAACACAGGATGTATCTTTGCTGGCTGAATTACATTCTCATTTGAAACAGAGTGCTCCAAATAGCAGAACATGAAAGCTCTTGATGTTGTAGTCTCCTGTCTCTGTCAGGAAGAATTTCCAGTGGGCCTGGCACATCCTATAGATGATGCAAGGCCTTCCTTCATTCGGGATATATTGAATGATTATTCACTCTTCATCCACACAGAGTTCCAGAGCAATTCACACATGAGTTGATGTCAAAATTGTTTTTTGGTTCCTGCTGGCCAAATACTTGCAGGAGAATTCTAACTATGGACAGCAGAAAAAATCCTGCCAAGAGGAGACTGCTGAAGCAAACTCAAATCTGGTCTGGTGAGGTGAGGTCTGGTAAGTATCTAATCCAGAAAGGATCTACCAGAGGCAACTCTGGTGAGCTATGCAAACTCCTGCCTTAAAGTCATCTTAGACACTCAGAGAAGAACTGGAAGCAAAGTTCCATCCACCAAGCCTTAACACCTGATCCACCAGCTTTCCTGACTGTCATTCCAGCACTGTTGCTGGTCTCATTGGTTAGAGATTTTAGGCCTTTTAGACCAAGTGTAATTTATTAATCCAGAGCTCCAACCTCAAACATACCGGGGCTACCTTTGTGGATGCACATGTGCATGGGAGAAAAAAAGGAGAAATGGATACAAGTCATTCAGCTTTAGATCTGATGGACTTCCCACCACACACTTGATTCCAAAATCTGCTGGAAGTTTAATGTTGATTGAACAACAAGACTAAGTACCACCTTCCTGAGCACTTCTCTTGTTGACAGAGATTTGTCTTTGTCTGTTCCTCAGCAAGCTCATATGTAAAGACTCTAACTCACGCTGTTGTGGCAGGACAACTACCNATTTATCTGATAAATAAGGACAACTAAGTGTCTGAGGTAAGAGCTAAACAGCTCAAACGGTACCAACACCAAATCTTGTTCTGTTAGGCTCACTTGGAAAAGGTTTCAAAAAGAGAAGGGTGACTGCTAGCCACAACTTCCTTCTATAAGCACTGTTTTTTGACTCTATAGACTCCTTTTTGATGCACAAGGTGGGTGTTGGTATTTCCAAATAGGAAATGTAAATAGGGTAACATTTATTTCCCTTTGTAAATAGGTTAACATATTTATAGCTATTTTTGACTGTGCTGTTAACTTTAGGATTTCATAACTGCTTTCTACAACATTAGGACACTGTACAGTACATGAGCTTACCTCCATCACAAGCAATTGGAGCAGAAGCTTCAGACAAGATTGCTGGATTAGCTGGATTTGAAGAAAAGGCAGTCTGAGCCTAAAAGCAAAGAAACTCACATATGTTATTGTGTAGAAGAAAAAATAAATCTTTATGATGCAGGTAGAAGACTCAATATTTTCTTTTTTCTTGTACATGCTAGTTACTATTCATCTTGAAGTAATGAAGTCAATCTTTTTATGTGAAATAAATAGCTTCAGTACAACATGTTGTAATAGTATCAAAACTACTTTGGCAGATCGACTCACATCTTCCTCAGAGACAAAGCTACAGTGATAATGCAGAAAGGCTTTCCTGTCAACCTGTTCTGTTTATGTCACCACGCAAGTTAAAAAGCCTTAAAGGAAACATTACCATTGTCCAACAAAGCTTATAACTAAGTTTTAAGGTATGACCTTTGGCAGAGTGTTTTGCAATTACTTTTTTCAGCTGGATAGCAGCAGTTTTACTTCTTCACACCATTTACAGACATTAGTGAGATCCATAGTCCTTTTCAGGTGTCAAGTTCCACACAATCCAATGCTACTAGTATAATATCTTCTGAAAGAAATGGACCTTCCAAGATGATTTTTTACAGCACTTGCCACTACAGTGAACACATAAACCCTTATTTCTTTATTGCTGACTAGCTTACTTTATAAAGTTCTCTTATATTTGTGAGTCAGTTTCCTTCCTTCTCAATACCCTCAGCTCTATTTTTTGGCCTTGTGTATTCATGACCAGTGAAAAACACAGCCTTAGAGAGGCTTCTTAAGCATGATGGAAATAGCTATCCCAGTAACTTTCCTGAGGTTGAATGTCAAAGGTGTGGGGGGGGAAATTACTCAATGCATAGCGAAACACTATGCTGAACAGGACACATAAATTACCTAACACAGCATGTCAGTAAAATTACTTCATGATGTTAAGGAAATGCTTAAAAATAGAAGACTTCTTAGTTCTGTACACTCCAGGAAGTTGTCTTTAAACAAAGGTTTCACAGCAAGAATGAGTCATTATTTAGCAATATCACGTGTACTTAGAAGCACAGGCTCCCACTCAAGTGATGGACAAAAAGAGCAGGTTAGAATAATATTTAATGTAATTTAATTTAAGTCTGTTTGTTTTAGCCAGCAGTCATCTGAATCTTACTCATCACAGATACAGACACTGTCTTTCAGCACTCTGCCCTCTTTCGTCTAAGAATGCTCTCAGACTTATTTAAAGAGACAGCATTTCTATAATGTATTTTTTGGGAGAATCAAATAATTTAGCTTTTGATGCCAAAAGGCCGAGGAAGGTGATTCTGCCTCTCTACTCTGCCCTTGTGAGACCCCACCTGGAGTGCTGTGTCCAGCTCTGGAATCCCCAGCATGGGAAAGACATGTTAGAGCAGGTCCCAAGGAAATGATCACAGAAGCAATCAGAAGGATGGAACATCTCTCCTGTGAGAAAAGGCTGAGAGAGCTGGGGCTGTTCAGCCTGGAGAAGAGAAGGCTCTGGGGAGACCTCACAGCAGCCTTCCAATACTAAAGGGGGCTTATAAGAAAGATGGTGACAGACCTTTTAGCAGGGCCTGTTGCAATAGGACAAGGGGCAAAAATTTTAAACTAAGAAAAGATTAGATTTAGACCAGATATGAGGAAGGAGTTTTTTAAAATGAGGGTGGTGAAGCACTGGAACAACTTGTCCATAGAGGTGCTAGATGTCCCATCCTTGAAGACATTCAAGGTCAGGTTGGACAGGGCTCCAAGCAAAGTGATGGAGTTGAAGATGTCCCTGCTTGTTGCAGAGGACTTCTACCCAAACTATTTAGTGGTTCTATGAAAAGTATCACTGAAAATGGAATAGCTTACTGATTACATTTATTAGTTTTCAACTGTAATATACAAACTCTAGCAGTTGGTCAATAAAAGGCCAAAGGAGCATGTCCTTGGCTCCAGGCTACTCATTTTTTAGTTCAGCATTAGCAGACTGTAGATAAAGGACTGTGGTTAGATAAGAACAATGGAGTGGGCGGACATGACAAGGAGAAATCCCAACATAGCACCCACAACTTCAAAAGCCCCACCCCACACATACAAACAGAGATGAGACAAGGCACTGTATTTTGCGATAGCACAGAAGAGTTAAGAAGCTCTTCTTGCAGTTTGCTTGATTGCTTCCCAATGAAAACAGCAAGGACAGAAGTAGCAGCCACCTTAAAACACACTATGACTCCTTGCCATTGTTTAAACAGAGAAGGAACGCAAGTTAGGTTCAGGGTAAAGTAAAATGCTGAAGAAAGCAAGGAAACTCCTTGTGAAACACATCCACATCAAACTTCTCATAGAGTTTTTAATCCATTAAAGGGTTTTTCATTATTTTGTTTCAAAGGTATTTTTTAGTCACCTTCATGTCTAATAATAAAACTACCAATATTCTTACACATAAAGGGTTTTGCACAAAGGTGATAATCTTGGATGTACTGTGAGAACTGGTCACTACCATGAAAGAGCTGGAGGACAAGTCTGATTCCAGATGGCATTAAGACAGCCGGTGCTTTTTTTTTTTTTGTGCTCAAATGACCACAAAAGCTTTCTGCCACAGATTTGGACACTGGGACCGAGATGCAGCGGATGTATTAGTTTAGTCATCAAGTCAGAGTTGAAGTATGTGAAGAGACTATGTTCATCTACTAAAGAACATGTATCTACACTTCAAAAAACACAAACATATCAACATATTAAAGACAAACAAATATATAAACCAAAATAAATATATCCAGTTGGTAAAATAAGCATTAATCATATTAGATCAAGCTACAAAGTAAACAGTTTGTCTTCTCCCTTTCAGAGTGAGATGGTAAAACAAGTTCTCAACTACAGTAAGTCTCCCCTTTCCTGGATTAATATCACCAGATACATTATTGTCATCAAAACTCATCTTTTTTAAAGCCCACCATACCTGAATAACTTTGTCCACCTTCAGATCTTCTAGGGAAGGATAGAGAGACATTTTGATGAAGTCTTACTGGGTAGAGGGCAAACTGAAAAAAAACAAATGGGAAAGCAAACAAACAACCGGATTAGCTCTTGGATATTCACTGAGATTAACTCTTTAATGTTTTTTTAAAAAATAAGATAACCAGACTGAGTGCTAAATAAGTGTTCTGTGACCTGCCAGTTAGCAGTAAAGATACCTCGCACTACAGATGAATTCCATTAAGACTACCCATTTAATCTGTTATCAATAGCAGCCTTTGGCTAATAGGCTTTATTTAATATACTTAGCACTGTCAAAGTTTAGGTCTCAATAATGAGAAAACCTACACAGGGAAAAACACTTCACAGGAAGCAAAGAGACTTTTAGGAGGCCAAGATGCAATTATGATGAGGGTTAAGAGGAAAAACCTAAAAAAACCCTCCTCCCAACTGGGACAGTATTTTATTTACAACTGCAGAAGCTTCCACTCTGTTGTCCAAAGTATTTAAACACTTTCTTCATTTCTAATATTCCACTGATCTGCTTTCAACTGGGATAGAGAGAATGTTCTTCCTAGTGCTGTGTTTTGGATTTAGAATAAGAATAATACTGATAAGACATTAATTATTTTAGTTGTTGCTAAACAGTGTTTGTACTAAGTCAAAGACTTTTCAGTTTCTCATGCCCTGCCAGTGAGAAGGCTGAAGAGGCACAAAGACCTGG
This sequence comes from Daphoenositta chrysoptera, assembly GCA_013397915.1. Classification (NCBI taxonomy): domain Eukaryota; kingdom Metazoa; phylum Chordata; class Aves; order Passeriformes; genus Daphoenositta; species Daphoenositta chrysoptera. The sequence continues at coordinate 818,384 of VZRO01005941.1, forward strand.
GAGGGGACACAGCCAGGACAGGTGACCCAAACGGGCCGAAGGGATACCATGTGGCATCATGCCCAGTATGTAAACTGGGGGGAAACCTGGCCAAAGCCATGGGCATGGGTCAGCAAGTAGTGAGAAGTGGCAATGTGCATCACTTGTTTTATATATTCCAACTCTTCTAATAACTTTTTTACTTCCTTTTCTGTCACATTAAACTATCTAATTACATCAACCCATGAGTTCCCACTTTACTCTTCTGATTCTCTCCCCTCATCCTGGCTGGGGCAGGGCAAACCAGAAAGCAGTTTTATGGCACTTAGTTGCTGGCTGGGGTTAAACCATGAGATCCAGCAAGAAGCCACTAGAGAGAACTGGCTTCCTATGTCCGTTTGCAACACATTAATTGCAGCAAGAGACCTGTATAAACTAGGAAGATTCAGTCAGTGGTGAGTTTCAAAATACAGAGATTCCAGGCTGGCTCTCATGTGATGTTGGGAGAGCCCTGTGACGACTTATCAGGAAGTAATACAAAAAAGCAAGGGGGAAAAAAACCCCCTCAGCAAAACCAAAAAAAATAAACCACTTCACATGATACTCTAAGGCACCATGCTGACATCCAGCTCTGCTAGAACCAGTCACCTGAGGCTTCAGGAAATCCCATTTTTCCAGAGCTCCTTCACTCATGCTCTCACTGAGATCAGCTGAACTTTTGAAACCCACAATAAAACATTCCACATCAGTATATGGGAACATTTTAGTGAGAAGGATGGAGAGGGACAGCAACAGAAGACAACAAAATGTGATTCAGTTTTGCAAATTACAGAAGGCACTGAGAACACAGTTAATACAGAGGCTTTACTGAAAGTTTTTTGTTTGGGGATTAATTTTCTCATCCAAAGAAAAGAGGTTCTTATTAATGTAGCAATTCAGCAAAAACTTCAGACTAAAAGTGACCACTGCATAAATCCTTGAGCTATTGCTTCTTCAAGTGCAGATATGAAGTCAGTTTCTAAATGAACACCACAGACACAGATGCCTAATGTGAAACTGCAGTAACACAATAGACATCTCTTCATATTACACTAAGTTCATCAACAGCTTTTATGCTTGTTCAGCAGTGCCCAACAGCTCCAGTATCAAGTCAAACTGCAATTAAAACTTAAAAAAAGCATGCCCCAAATGTGACAGATCTAAACTGTAAACATGTGGCCATTACATTACAATAATTAATTGCTACTGGCTTTTTTGATTAATTGTTGCAATTCTACCAACTTAGTTAAAGCCTGGAAACTATAAATAAAACACACACGTTTAAGGCCAGTTTGAACTTCTGTTTTAATCTACCATTGACCTGAAACAACGAAATGCTTTTGCTCATCCAAAATGGGTAATAGCAAACATAAGCCAAAGCCCTTGGTCGGGTAAGTGGTTCCTGGATGCTCCATTCTGCTGCTCACATACAGCATCAGACTCGGCATCTCCTTCTGTGCCACAGCTGCCCTGGGAGATTCAGGTGCTGCCCAAGCACTGGTACATATTCTAAGTCAGCACACCCCTGGCAGCAGGCAGGAAAAGAAGGCAAGGCAAGCCAAGGACAGTCAACTCCCAAAGGAGTCATCCCATGGCAGGGCAACGAGGGACACAACAGCAGCACTTTGCAGGTGGTCATCTCTGGCATCCACAGAGCAGCAGAGCACAGCACAGAGAGTGCCGGGTCCCCTGTCCCAGTGACCAACTTCCATGGTATACCCTGGCCAGCTTTATTTCTCCTCCCCAGACCAGTCTCTGCACGCAATCACTTGCTTTTGCCACAGACTGGCAACCTCAAACTTCCACTAGTTTATAAAGAGGAGCACAGTGCTTTCTGTAGAAAAGCACTAACAAAGTTAAATGTATACTAGCTTTCAGATTACGTAAGGTAACACTCCAGAAGTTTATCCTGCCCCTTGACAACCCCCTCAGCCTCCCCTCCCCAGCCAAGGGTTAACAAACCCAAGTGTTGGTCACCAAGGATCTAATGGGCTGGCACCCTCATCATAAACTCACCAGCTCCTGGTTTTGGTTTTCCAACTAAATAGCCAGAATAACAGTCACCACTGTAACTGCCTTCAGTGAGCTCATGACTTCGCATGTAGTATTTTCAGTTTCTGCAAAGGCAGTTGCAACACAAATACCCCACACTGGATAATGCAAGAGCCACAAGAATACCGTATTTAGTTAAAAATAAGATTTTTCAGTAACACTTGCCACTGTCAGGGACCACCAGTAATTGCAGGAAGAACTTGTCCATTACTTCTGTGCAATGTTATTCACAGTACAAACATTAATTTCAGCTGATGCTGTAACGGCTTTAGGGATTGGGGAGTGGATACCAAAAAATGTGAGTCACTACAACCTCCTCTTCTCTCTTAAAAATCTACACCAACATCAGAATCACCTTCCCCAACCATTTCCATACTTCCACGTACTGTGAGGAGACCAAGTGTTTAGGAAAGCAGCAGTGAAAACTAAAGGAAGAGCATGGGGTAGGAGCTGTAACTCAGCTGGCGACCATTCAAAACCTGGCAGTAAAGCCTTCTCCCCCCTCTTCAGTACACTTGGCTGCAAGGTCTGACCGCCAGTGCCAGCACGTCCCACTAAGCAGATCCTGTTGGCCAAAGGGAAGTGCCGGGCCACCGATGGGAGAACTATGAAAGGCGTCACTCGTGACACCCTGAGCCTGCCAGCAGGAAGTCTTGAGGTGGGAGTGATCCCGAACTGCTTTCGGTGGCGTGCCTGGGAGGAGACGGGCTTCCCGACGCGTTCTCCAGGTCGGAAAGCATGAACACAACCTGGGATGATCCTGTTAAACCCCACTCCGGCAGCTTGTAGCGACTGCTGTCTTTGAAAGCACCAGCAGCCAAAACTGCGGGAGGGGAAAAAAAAACCAAAACAAAAAACGCCACCCCGTATGTCTTCCTCCTGCGGCCCGTGGAAAAATTACAGCAGACCAAAATGTTGGCATCTATACCGGAACACTGCTTCCCACTTCCAGAAATTAGAAGCTTATGAACCCCAAAATTCATCTTTAGAGCAGATCCAGGACAATACCTCCCGAAGGTCAGGCTGAGACATCACGAACCAAGGAACGGTTTCGTAAGACAGGAACTCCACTAATAACTCAGTATTTCCCTTCTGATACATATCTAATTAGCCTGAGAGCAATTGCCCTCATTATCCGCTCAGCTCCGAAACCTGCTGCCTCCATTTCAGACCTGAAGCAGGGCTCGCCTGCCCGAAAAGGCCGGTCGTGTCTCTCCACCGCTGCAGCACCTTTCAGCCGGTCTCAAGAGAAGTTAATACAAATGCCCGAGCCTCCCCCGCCGCAGTGGCCGCGGAGCCGCCACGGGAGGCAGAGGACGCTCCCAAACCCGCGGGCCGGACACAGACAGTCACACTGGGCCCTGTCCACTCCCCGCTTTCCCTGTCGGTGGGCGGGGGAGCCCCTCGGGCCGGCAGCGCCCCGAGCCCGGCTGAAGCCTCCCCCGAACGGCTGCGGGCAGCGGCGGCCCCACAGGAGCACGACTCGGCTCCGCGGCTGGAGCGGGGACCGACACCGCCCTCGCAAGCGGCACGGCGGGGCCGCCCCGCCGCCGGCCGCCCCCTCCCCGCTCCGCCAGGCCCG
>VZRO01005941.1:828673-845271 GCA_013397915.1 Daphoenositta chrysoptera
AAAAAAAAAAAAAGAAAAACAAGAAAATGAAGAAAGCTTTGGCCCATAGGAGTATGATCATGAAGAGGAAGCTATGTATTACAGAAAAGAATTGAAGTGATAACTGGCAGATTTCTGCTGCAATATAGAAAGATACTCGCTCTTCAATCTTGGCTTGTATCATCCAATAAATACTGTATTATAAAAAGTAGAATATAGATATAGGAAAAAGAAATCTTCAAGTAAATCTTAAAGGAGAAGTAGTAGTAGAAGGACATGTATTGGCCCTTGGAAGATTAAAATGTGGCTCAGTTGCATAACTGTGTGACCCACACTTCTACTTCTTTGCATTTTGCACAGTCCAGTGAAGCTCAGATCTCCATTAAAAAACATATTTATATACAGCCATTCTTAGCAAAATTTTCCATACCTTGCATAAATCCACCAGGGATGCCCTCAGAGAATGACTCCTATGTTCATGTGTAGATACAAAAGAAAACGAAAAAGATTCTGAAACCAGAGAAAAACTGTTCAAGGAAAGTTGTGCTGATGAACCCCACCATTTTCAGCCTGTGGATCCTTTCCAGCTGCATTGTTAATCCAGCTTCTCCATTTTCCCCAAACTTCTGGAGACTTCTCCAATCCCAAAGTGGCCTAATAGCTGCTGGAATCACCATCACGGGGAAGTCAGTGGTGGTTTCCAACCACTGTCAGCTTCTGGGTCCCCTTAGACCTGTAGTGCCCCTAGCTGAGAGGAAAGTCTGGGGTGCCAAGCTGGCTCCCGGCCAGAATGTCATCTTGCCAGGAAGGTGGTGGGCCTTTTGATTTCCTTTCACACTGGAGCGATGGACGTTGTCCTTGCACAGGTGACCGCTCCAGGAACAAAAGGAGCACAAAGCCAACCCCACGGCAGCCTGATGTGAGGTGGCCCAAATCCAGACTGCAGGACCAGAGCGATACCAGCACTTGCACAGAGAAGATGGAAATAGCTGGAAACAACGGAGTGGTTTTTAAGATGCCACCCTTCTCACAGAATAGGTACAGGTGTCACTGAAGTTCCGTGGCTTCTAAATGCAGATGTAGACTGAATTGTGAGTGTGATGAAGGAGGAGACATGAAGTGCTACACTTAATGGATGCCTAACTCAGGCAATGAATCATATAATCATAGAATGGTTTGGGTTGGAAATTAACCTTAAAGAACATCTAGTTCCAACCCCTCTGCCATGGGCAGGAGCACCTTCCACTGGGTTACTCACAGTCCCATCCACCCTGGTCTTGAATACTTCCAGGCATGGAGAGTCCACAGCCTCTCTGGGCAACCTGTTCCAGTGCCCCACCATCCTCACAGTAAAGATTTTTTTCCTCATATCTAATCTAAATCTACCTTCTTTCATTTTAAAACTATTACCCCTTTTCTGATCACTACATGTTTGTGCAAAAAGTCCCTCTCCGTATTTCTTGTCAACCCCCTTTACATACTGGAAGGCTGATAGCAAAGCAGCAACTAATAAGCTATAGGGCAGAGCACCTCTTTAAAAGGGAGGGAGAGAGGGAGGGACGGAGGGAGGGAAGGAAGGAAGGAAGGAAGGAAGGAAGGAAGGAAGGAAGGAAGGAAGGAAGGAAGGAAGGCATTCTCACAACATGTCTACACTTTCCCTGNAGGAAGGAAAAGAAATAAAGAAACAAAAAAAGAAAGAAGGAAAGAAAGAAAGAAAGAAAGCATCAGCAGAAAAAAAGCAAAGGGAAGCCAAGTGAGGCAGAAGGTGCCGCTACATTCCCTGCTCCATCTGCTGGAGCAGCCCAGAACAGCTGGTCGTGTTCTCCCAGACAGTTGGATTGCAGGAATCTTCTCCTGGCTTGTTACCTAACTACCTTTCTTCAAATAATTATTTGGTGGCAGTGAGCTGCATCATTTTTATAATCATATCTGAGATTTGATTTCTCCCTGTTAAGAGTTTTGAGCACCTGCAATTGAGTGTTTAGATGTAACAGGATAATATAGAAGCTTCTGTTTTGTTGTGAAATGATACAATGCAACTCAACTCCAGAGTTTAAAAAATTTAAAAATTGCTTTAAGAAGATGCAGTTTGATGCACTGGATGAGTGGCAATACCTCCTCATGATTTATTTTACAGCCATTTCCTTTTCCTTCTTGGGTTCCTATATCAATTCTTTTTTGTCTCCAGTTTTATAATTGCTCTCTTTATAGTTCCTCTTCTGCAATACTTAGAAAATGGTAACTTTCATAAATCATAATATTCTCAATTGTTACTTTAATCATAAGTTTAATAGTTCCCTTTTCTATAGTTTTAAGGAAACTGGTCATGACAGAATGCAACATGTTACTAAAATATTTTCATTCAGGTAAAGGATGGTATTTGTGATTGAGATTTGGTTTCTAATGCTTGATATTAAAGGGAAGATAGTGCCAGTGTAAATCCCAGGTTTGATAGGAAGGCTACCAAACTTTCACCTGACATCCCTAAAGAACAAAGAAAATCACAGAGAGAAAATGAACTGATGTGGCGCAAGTAAATCAAGTTCGTTATCTGATATATAAGCACATTCAGAGGATACTCTGAGATAAATATGGAAATATTAACTTGTTCATTAGAGGAAATATCTGTCCCTGCTATTATTTAAATGCTCTGGGGCAATTGTCCTGAAACAGGATGCAAATAAACCCAGTTCCCAAGCCTGTCCAATTTTATAGCCCATCAATCTTGATTATCCTAATGTAAATACAAGGCATTGTCTATGCAGAGTGCTTCATCATGAAAAATATTACAGGGTCAAATCTATCACAATGATATCGGATTACAAAAGAGTTGTACCTCTACAATCTACATACAATATACAGAAAAAAAAGTTATGATGATGATGGTGATGATGATGATTTTTTTAAATTTTATTTTTAATTTTTTTTTGAAGGAAATATGAGCACACTATTTTCCTGGAGTCAGATGACTCACAAATTCTGCAGAAGGCAGAGTATAATGTAGGCAAAGTCTGCCCTTTTAACAACCATGACGGTTGTTAAAATAGAGCTGTGGAGTGATATTCTAGTAGCAGGAATTTATTTTAGATTGTGTAGGTTATTAAATTATAAACTATGGCATTATTCTTTACAGCATGTTTAATATAATTTGACTCATATTCTTTTAGATACTCTATTATAATTTAGGTATACAAGACTTCCACCTATTCCACTGACCCAGGAAAACCAGGGAAAATGTGAATCCAGCTAGGGATCTGTTGGAATTATATCTGTAATTACAGTCTCTCTGGGGAAGATACTGTATTTCTGGCATGATCTCTTGGTGGCAGCAGCTGGTTTATGAGGGCAGGCCGGGCAATGTTGTGCCATGGTGTGTCAGGTCTGTTGTTGTGAGGGGACACGGCAGCCAGTGTTCTCCCCCCTGTGCCTGGAGCATTGCTGAAGCCTGTCAGTTTGCAGACATATGATGGCTCTGCCAAGTCAACACTGATGCTGCACAAGGACCCTCAATTTCTGGACTGTCCCCACAGTACAGGATCCTGTGTAATGACAGCCATCATTACTCTCTAAAAATAGATGTTTCTTGTGGCTGGTGAGGAGTAAAGCCTTAATTCTTCTTCTGTTGAACATTTTCAGTGATCCCAGAAAAGCCAGGTTTTCAGCCTGGGCCTCAGAAACCTCGGTGATCTTACCCAGCATATCTCCATATCTTCATAAAAGTGATACCTGATGTACATACAAAGAAAAATACATAGGCTTATGGAAGAAATAATATTTTTGTTGCATAGAAACAAGAAACAAATCTGAACTCACAGATCTGCGTGGCTGCTGTAGAACACAACACACAAGTGCCACACAAGGAGGTTTACCAGCAGGTGGTGACATATAATTATTTATTAGCTGTTTTCTGGCTGCAAAGGTTCTGAGCCACAAGCAGCTTCCCTGTGCAACTTCTTGTTTAAGCTTTCCTTTCGTATTTCTCCACCTTTCTGAGATCTCCTTTACAAGTTTCACAGCTGCAGAAGTGTTTCATAGCTACAATTGCATCTTCTGGCTGTAACATGTCAGCTTGCTCCTGTTCCGTGAACTGCAGGGCTGCATTCCCATTGCTGAGCAAAATGCTTGGTTTGTGTGGTTTCAGGGTTTTTCATCTTTTGATAAAGGAAAATAACCCAGTTCTGGCAACACATGCATGAGAAAAAAAGTCACTTCTTTCTTTGTAGTGTGTACCTCTTATTTACTTCCAGTGAATAAACAAGTTTTATAGCTAGCTGTGTGGAAATATGCTATTTACTGCCAAATGTAATCAGCAGCCTTTCCTAAGTCCATCACACCGTTCTGTGGATTGGTGCTCCCAAGTTATGAAGACATCAGTAACCCTGGAAAAAGAATTATTCCCCTCAGCTTGGTCTATCTATTATTTGCTATTAATTTAAATACCATGTGTGGGTTGTGATTGATGAAAGCCATATAGCTGCAGCATATGAGATGAAGCTTGGGTTTAGATAGCAAGCTGTTTTGGAGCAGCAGGAGGAAGCAAGCCTTAAGGCTTCTCTTAGTCTTCAGGAATCACCAGAGAAGTGAGCTGGGCCAGTTTGTTTATGGGAAGAGTATTGGCTCCATGGAGGCCACAATCCAAATTACTTCACTGGCTGGAGCAGAGGTGACAGATAAGAGTGCTGGTGGCAGCCTCTGCCCACAGCCAGTGGGTGTATCTGGGTGAAAAGTGTCTTGGTGCCCTTTGGGGGAGGGTGGTGCAATGCAGCTGTGCATCAGTCTCGGCGCAGTTCCTGGCCTGAGGACACGAGCAGGCCTCGTGAGGACGCGGCTGCCCGGGCCGCTGGCGTGGGCCGCCGGGCTGAGCTGGGTGCGCCCTGTGGGTGAGGTGCCAGCACGCTCTCTCGCCTGCACCCTCGTGCTCTTGGGCTGCTCCTTCTGAGCTGGTTCTAGCTCAGTGTTCATTAGGGCTTAACCAGTTGTTAAAAGGTTTTGCATTTCCTAACTGCTATTTGATGCATTGCTGAGTTCTTGATGAACACCGGTGTTCAAACCTGCAGTGACAAAGGCTTATACATTCAGACATATGCAGTGCTTTATTCCTGATGGTCACTGGATTGAGTTGAGTCTTAAGCCCAAGTTGTGCCAGTTTTTCTCATTAATATTCTTCTTACACAAGGAGTTTGCTTCAGAAAGCCAAGTCAGTATGTGTTTTCTGACTGCACCCATAACTCCTGTGGGTCACCCTCTTAGGCTGGGACAAAAGAGCCAAGCTCATACACAACACAAAAAGTGCTGCAGAAAATGTAACATCTGTTAGTAAATGGGAGGGACCACATGGTGCTTTCAATCCCTGCTGTACAGACTGGTGGCAACTGCCTGAGTTTTGGTGGTGGGAAATGGTGTGTTTGTCTGAAGAACACCAAAATACCACACCCAGGATATCAGGGCACTCTACTGGTGCTGCTGAAAAATCAGGAAAGCTTAATGCCCACTAATATAAATGGAAGGAGATTCTCACATCATCTGTTAATTTGGTGGAGTATCTGTGACAGGCAAGACTCCTACTTGCCTTTATCACAAGGACGTAAGTCACAGGCTGCAGCCTGTTATAGTACAGGCTGGCTTTGGGACTGTAGATTGGCCTATTTAAGAATTTCCTGAGAGAAAAAGCAGTTATTTAAGGTAAGTTGCCAAGCAGCTCCTGTGCTCTGCCTACACCTGGTTATACTTTTAGTAGTATTATGTATGTACAAAGCAGAAAGTGAAAGAAAGTGGGCAGCTTTAAAGAAGTTACTGCCTCTGTTTGCTGGCAGCAGGATACCATTTATAAATGATGTTATAATCACGTTGCAGCACAACAACCCAGAGCACGGAGGGAAAAGGCAAGTGTGACTGGCAGCTCCAGCTAGGGCAACACAAGATATGGTGAGGAGACACAGGCAGCTGTTGCTGGTTAAATGTTATTCCTGTGTGTTGGACACAAAACTGACACTAACTTCTGACTTTCTTTTTTCAGTATTGTTTGGACAACACATGCAAAAAGAATTAGACACCAATATAACAAAATTACTATTCTCGTTTAGGATGAAGAAGTCACAGGATGAAATCTAAGATGACACACAGAACTGAAATTTTCCATAATGTGAACAAGCAGGAAATGGGAAAGGACGGTTTTTATAAAGCAATTATATAATAACAAGCTAAATTCAGCTGATGAAAAAGAAGTTTTTATAGGAAAATAAATGACACACCTGTGCTTGAATGAAAATGGAGTAGCGGACTGGAGCTGACATGCAAAAGGAGTGATTTTTAGATTAAGGGCAAACCTTGATGCTGTAAATAGGGTTTATTTCTTCAGTACAGTAACTTAAAAATTGCCTCAAATATAATGGCATGTGCAGTTACCCTATGCCTCCCTGCCTGCCCTGGTTTGAAGCCAGGACAGTATTTCCACCTGCCAGATTTGCATGTTAATGCCTTCAGAGTAGTGTTCAATTGCAACAACAAGATGTCCAAATCTTTACTGTTTTATCACACAGCTGTAGGGACACCAACAAAAACTGGTACAAAAGTGAGTCTGAAAAACCCTTCAGTTTCTCTCTTAGAAACATATTAGGCCTTGGATGACTAATGAAACATCACGATACCCGAGCTGCCTCCTTGATGGCTTGATGCCAGGTCTAGAAGCAAGCCAAAGTTTGAATTCTCACAAGTCAACAACAGAAAGGAGAAAAGGTTTAGTGGGAAAAGAAAAGGTGATCCAAGGGCAATGAAAAAAACCCCAAAACAGCGTGGTTGTCTGGATCTACTTTCTTCTCTCTCTTCTATGATTCATTCTGTGATTCTGTGAAAGACCATTTTTTCCCTTTCTTCCAGACAAGTGTTGTTAGAGGAAGTGAGTCCACCTCCGCAGCCATGGCTTTGCCCAGCTGCTGAACCCCGCCGTTCCCTCTGGCAGCGGCACACCAGCGCCAGGGCAGTGCACAGGGAGCAGGGAGGGGCAGCGGGCTGGCAGCTGCAGGGCAGCACGGACTGCAGCCACCCTTTAGCACAGTCTCAGCCTCCTGGACACCGGTCAGTAGCCGTTTCACAGATTGCTAAACTCGAACTATAAACTGCAAGTGGTAAATCTGCAGGATTAATCAAAATACACCTGACTAACCTTCAAATTATCAACTATTACAGCTATTTGGTTACTTTGGAACTGCTACTGCTGCGTGACATCAGCTCAAGGCCAGATCTGCAACTGTCTGCATCAATCCAGCGAAGCTCTCTGCAGAAAGGTGCCAGAACAGAGAGAGAACAAGCTCTCTCCAGAAATGGTTAATCAATAGCTTGCTGGGTTGACTCAGTGCCATAAGAGACTGTGGTGCACCCACTGTATATAAATTGTGACCTGTCTTCTGTTTCATTCTCAGCCACCTCTCCTGCCATCCTGGTAGTTACCCATTTTCCACTTGGAAGCTTTTGGGCACTACCAGAAATGTTCCTAGCACCCTGGCTCTGGGGAACAGCAGTAATACTTTGTTGTGTGTCTTGGTTTCTTCTAGGGAGGAGGAGAAGGTAAGGAACCTGTTTTAACTGCATCTCAGTGTGCCTAGCCTTTATTTGTGTCAAATATCCTGGGTACATCACAAAAAGAACTGTAGTCTCAAGACTGTCAGATGGACACATGCAGGATAGCATAGACAATGCTGTAGTTTGGTCTTTTGAGAGATTTATGTTCCAATTGAATTTTTGTGCATGACCTTTGCAATGATAGTGCAGTGATGCCTAGAGGTAGCTGTAGATACCAATCTATGCACAAGTGTGGTAATTAAAATATTAATATGTCTGTTCTGATTTCTTAAAGTTCTGGGCTGGAGTTTCACCTGTATTGTAGTCACAGCTAATACCTACTTACGTGTAATTAGAGTTTAATACCTACTTACGAACATTTTAATATTATATCTACTAACACAATTTAATACAGGTAATATTTATGTACCATGCTATTTCGAATACATATTCCTTAAAAGAATTTATCCTACTGGCACATTTACATAAGGAGCAAGTGATTTGCTTAACTGCTCTGATTTTGTAATTTCAGCAGTCATTTTCTTGTTTCATTTTAAAAGTTTAATTTAAAAAAGGTGAAAATAATTAACTTCATTTACTGAAAGGCTGAAGTATTATATGAAAGTTATTTCAGCAGTCATGATGTCCTTATACAGGAAAGTTGTTTTCTACTCAAAAAAGAAAATCATTTAAGCATATGCTTCACTTTAAGTATCTACTTAATTTAAAGCATGGGCTTGATGACATTTTGTCTGAAAGACTAGCTCTTATGCTTACTGAGGGTCACAGTAAAACTCCCATATTTTTAGAAAGATCTGGTTCATTGATGGGATATGCCAATAATAACAACCTTTCTATACTAAAAAGTTTCTTTGCTTGGTATTCAAATGAAATTGTGGGTACAATTGCCCAAAAATGTATCAGAAAGTATTAGTGTGATGAATTATTTATTAATGTGACAATTTCATAACTGCATGTTAGCTAATGGCAATAATTTTGCATTTGAACAGGTGAAAAATGTACCTTTGATCCAAGGAAAAGAAAGATGACATAATCAAACTGTGCTTTATTATGTCTATTAATAGTTAAAGTTGTTCTTTCTTACATAGCTTAGCCCTTACATGGGAGAAAATTATTTGTAAATAAACTATTTATTTAGGATTTTTTTTCCCATTTTTTTCACATTACACAAAGCCTAGCATCAGTATTTTACATACCTGGTAGTCCTCGAGAAGAGATCTTTATACATAATTTTAAATTCAGCTTTTGTTTGTGTTTTGTAGGCGACAAGGTGAACCACCACTTGAAAATGGGTTCCTTCCATACCTGGGCTGTGCCTTGAAGTTTGGTGCCAACCCCCTTGAATTCCTCAAAGAAAAGCAGAAAAAGCATGGCCACATCTTCACTTGCCATGTAGCAGGAAAATACATTCATTTCCTCACTGACCCTTTTTCATACCATGCACTGATGCGCCAGGGTAAACACTTGGACTGGAAGAAGTTCCATTTTGCTACTTCTGCCAAGGTACTGCTGGTTTTAATATCTAACATGCAAAGTATCTGCTGAAATACCCGGTTAATCCCTGTAACCATAACTATGCCTTTGAAATAGGATTGGTTTCACATTTCTGCACTTTTATGGGTTTAAAACATGGTCTTTTTTTCCTCTTCCTGAATGCAAAAGAAATTTACAGTGATTTGGATTGTTCTAAAACTATACATTATTCTAAGACTGTACATTATTTTATTACATTATTATCCTTCCCTCTAGTAAGCTATGAAGTTATTCTTTGGCTTTCATTTCTGTTAGACTTTATCCTCAAGGTAATGATGGGCCTTACTTATCATGCATACAATTTATTTTGTGACAGGCATTTGGGCATGGTAGCATTGACCCAGCAGAGGGAAACACCACTGAAAATTTTCATCAGACTTTCATTAGAACCCTTCAAGGCAATGCCCTAGATGCTCTCATTGAAGCAATGATGGAAAACCTACAGTATGTCATGCTGCAGTCAAGAACGCCCAAGCTTCAGTCTAATACCTGGGTGACAGAAGGACTTTACACATTCTGTTGCCAAGTGATGTTCGAGTCTGGCTTTTTAACACTTTTTGGTAAAGAATTTATTTCCAATAATGACAAAAACCTATCATCAAAGCAGGAAACTGAGAGAGCTCATATCCTAAATGCCCTTGAAAACTTCAAGGAATTTGATAAGATTTTCCCAGCTCTCGTGGCAGGCCTGCCTATCCACCTCTTCAAGAGTGCCCACAGTGCACGTGAGAAGCTGGGAGAAGCACTCCTGCACAAGAACCTCCTGAAAAGGGACAACCTCTCTGAGCTTGTCACCCTCCGCATGTTCCTGAATGACACCCTGTCGACCTTCGATGACATGGAGAAAGCCAAGACCCACGTGGCAGTGCTCTGGGCCTCTCAAGCAAACACCATTCCTGCCACTTTTTGGACCTTGTTCTATCTTCTGAAGTAAGTCCCAATGCTTCTTGCTCCCAAACAAGAAAAATGTTTATCTTTCAGAAACCAGTTCATTAATACAGGCCAATTCTACTGCTTGATACCTCACCAGTGATAAAAAACTTACTGCAACAGAAGTGGTGTATTGTCCTGAACTTCTACAGAAAAGCCCTTCCTTCATCTGAGAGGAAGTAGTGGCAGCACAGAGCAATTCTGTAGAAGCTTTGTTTTTAAGAAACAACACTCCAGGGCAATGCTACACTTTGTCAAAAAAGCTTTGGAGTAAATCTATATGATATGACATTAAAAGTGCTAGTTGCAGTCAAAACATTAATTGTATTAAAGGCTGCAAATATAACTAGACATTTTTAGTCCATCTCACTAGAGCAGGCAAAATGAGATTTAACTTCATTGTTGTTTTCACAGATACTTAATAAAAAATAATTTATATGTCGATAGATCCCACTGAAGCTCTACTGTAGATTGTATCTGCCGAGCTTGTTACTCATGAGACAAGTGCACACTTCAGATAATACTATCAAATGTCCACTTTAGAGTGGGCCTTTGTGGATTATCTGCCTCAGCATAACTAACTCTGAAGCATGTGTCTAAATTCATAATGCTTTTATTTATCATATCTACTTGCCAATGCTAAATTTTGAGGTTATTTAGTACTTTTTCCTTCAAGAATGCATTTGCTTTAGATTTTCTGGACTTGGAGTCTTCTAACACCATGCCTTCATCAAGACACTATTGCACCCTTTTTTATTGTCTCTATATATTTCACCATAGCTCATACATTCTGTGTCTGAAGGAAAGGCAAGACAGTGAAGGGTACTATGTGGGCTCTTCATGTTAGGAAGTTCTTTTCAGCTAGACAGAATATTGTCATATCAGCCAGAATAAATGATATTATAAAACTGATCTATAATCCTGATCCTAAACGTTCTACCTGCAGTGGGGCTATTTCCTAAACTATAACTGGCTGTTTTTTTCTTATTCTTGGCATTGCTTTTTAGTGACAGTTCTCTTTATTACCTGCATTATGCACATCCATTCTGTCCCACTTGTCATTGAAGACAAAATCAAATACTTGGTCAAATATCAAATATCAAATATCAAATCCTTTCTTTTCCTTTGAAGTTATCATACCTTTGCCAAGACATGAAAAAGTGGAACTGCAGCATTTTGCTGCAACATTTTCATTTTAGAAGGTTGTACTTGTCAGCCAACAAAATAAATTTTGGTCAGGAAGAAACTACATAGCAAAACCCCTTCTTAAAGAATTCTTAAATTTAAAATTAAGTTATACCTTCACTCTTTTGATCTTAGGAATCCAGAAGCAATGAGAGCTGCTACCAAAGAAGTGCAAAGTGTTTTGGAAAGTGCTGAAGAGAGTATCAGCTTAGATGGAAAACATATTTCCTTGAACCGAAAGCAGCTGGATAATATGCCAATACTAGGTATGATTATTTTATTCTGGATTATTTTGTGCAGAAATCACACTACAATTTCCATGGTTTTCTGTTCATTACCATATAAATACTTGCTATGGAATTCCTATGGAATTAGCAAAGAAATAGTAGAACAGGGAACTATATGTCCTTTAGCAATAGCCAACACAACCAGGCTTCCCAATGCCAGGTGGTACTGAGAGTATCAAAATTCACGTGAACAGCACTTTTTCATGGGTAATGGCATGTCTCAATAATCCTATACAGCTACATTACATAGACCAATGGATAATCCTGAACAATATTTTGTTTGGTTATGTCTTTAAATCAAATAAAAATGTGTTGCCAAAACTTAAATTCCAATTCTTATCATGTGAAGCAATATTTTCGAATACCATTACTTCTATTTCCTCTTAATATTTTTTGAAATTATAAGCACATTTTTCAGAAGGTACAGAGAGTTTTGATAATGTTGCCTTTTAACTACTATTACTTTTTAAAAAGTCAGTTTATATTGAAAAAAAACCTCCCACATTACTTTTTTTCTGAGTATGGGTTTCTTTAAAGGAACTCTTAAAGCTTCAGAAAATTCTGCTTACTGCACTGTTTCTTTTTCATGTTATGTTTTCAGTTTTCACTGGTTTGGTCTTTATCTCAGAGTGACAATGTGTTTCACTTTTGAACATTTGGCATCATCAACTATAAGCATTTTTCTAGGGGAAAGCAGATTAGGTTCTCAGTGGTATCTGTAGAAGGGACAGAAATGCTAAAAAAGAAATTAGAAAGATACTTTCTTAGGCATTCAGAAAGTTAATATTAAAGTTTTTCTTCTAATAAATTCAGGGTTTGATAATGGTTCTGAAATAGTTTGATATCTATGGCCTGCCCCCAGGATGTGAGTACACTGTTTCCATGGCAATCATTCCTTGTCCTGTCCCAACAGACAGCATCATCAAGGAGGCCATGAGGCTCTCCAGTGCATCCATGACTTTCCGAGTGGCCAAGGAGGATTTCACTTTGCACTTGGAAAACGACTTTTACAACATTCGCAAAGATGATATTGTGGCTCTTTATCCTCAGCTGCTGCATTTTGACCCAGAAATCTATGCTGATCCCTTGGTAAGTATTTTTTTCAAATTGCATTAAACTTGGAGCTCTGGCAGAAGCTAACAGGCCTTTAGATAAAGCATTTATAAGGCTGCCCCATGGCTGGTTTTCTGTTGTATCCCAGACAGTCCATTCTTACACGTGAAGATGTAATGATAGGCAAGAAATATAATTAAGTCAGTGCAAACACTCTCTGCAAAACATGTTTTAGTGTAACCCAAAGGTGTGCTACCAGCCCCAGACAGCCTTCTACTTACTGCCTTCCTCAGGGAGAGAAGATCAGCAGTATGGGGGGTCTCTGAGGAAGGATAAGAGTTTCCCAAAGGCACAGACTTAGAACTCTTCCAATTCTTCTTCTGCTGCATGAACAGGAATGCATGTTAAAGTCCTTATTTTTAGAGGCCAGGAAAGAAAAGGAGAGTTATCAGCAAAGAACCTGGGATCCTGTCCCACATAACAGAACTTCTCAGAGGCCACTCTTTCTTTCTAAAACAGCACCATGGGTCCTGGTGCTACTGCACGATGCTTATTGCTAGAGGCATCTCTTCCCCAGCCTGCATTTTGTGTCTCAGCAGCTTTATCTGGTTTTTATCAAGGAACTCTTCTGTGTGTTTAATTGCAGACATTCAAATACGATCGCTTTCTGAACGAGAAGGGAGAGGAAAAGACTGATTTCTACCGGAATGGTCGGAAGCTGAAGCATTACTACATGCCTTTTGGGACAGGCATAGCAAAGTGCCCGGGCAGGTTATTTGCTGTCCATGAGATTAAACAATTTTTGGCTCTGATGTTTTCATATTTTGAGATAGAGCTGGTGGACAGTAATGTGAAATGTCCCTCTCTAGATCAATCCCGTGCAGGACTGGGTATTTTGCAGCCATCCAATGACATTGATTTCAGGTACAGGCTGAAATGCTTATGAATATATATTTTGTATTATGCATATACACCATGTACTAGTAGTACATAAACACACTGTATATACTAACAGTACTAAATACACTGTATAACATATCCTTTATATACATTTTATGTATATATGCAAATGAAATGCTTCAAGTCTTGGGGGAAAATCTATATGAAGATGCTAATTCACCATTTTAATGAAAAATGTGCACCAGCATGCAGTTAATGCACTGTTTTGATGCAAATGCCTCCCTTTCTACCAACCATTTTGAAATGCAAGTTAAGATTTTTGATTGTGTGCGTACAATGGCGGGGTTTTTCTCTGTCAGCAAATACTTTCCCACAGTTAGAATTTCATCAGCTAATTCATCATAATTTCAAAATTGTACTACAGTTAAAATGAATTCTTTTCTATAATTGAAATGTTTGGTGGGGGGGGAAGGGTGGGTGGTTCTCCCCACAGGTGAAATAAAGTTTTTGTTGTATAAAGGCAGATTCACTGTGGGGAGGGGAGAGTTTTCAGGGGAAGTACCCTTATGGTTTTATGAAAAACTAGAAGACTTGAAAAAAACCTACCAAAATGTTCACGTTGAAGTGAAACTGCAAAACTTGTATTATATTCATTGTAAGATACGTATTTTCAGAAAATGCTAACTCTGTTAAAATAAATTATATTGGCTGAACCAAGTGCATCTCTGGACTGTTTGTTGTTTTAATGTGTGAGCATTGTCAAGAGTTTATGTACTCATCCAAAGCCACCTAAACCAGTTTTAAACTAGCCAGCTCAAACACCAGTATAGAGATAAATAAATATCTACCACATATTCACCAGTGGTTCTGGTTTGTTTTATCCTCATTGCCTAAACTCCTTATTTCCATAAGCCTCCTTAGGTCTTCCTGTCTAATTCCATTAAAGTTACCATGGGTAGTAGTATGTGGCATGTCCATTAGAACAATTGTTTCAGGGTTAATATAATTTGCTTCTCTCTAACATCCCTGTCCTTTTCTGCTGAAAATGACAGATGTATGTATGTCACAAAAGTCCATTTTTCAATTAAACATCTTCAGGCTGAAAGAGAGAGCTTTCTTATCATCTGATAAGAAAAGAACAAATGGACTTCAACCATTGTTTTCATCCTGTTTTTTTCCAAGGACTTATGATCTGACCTTTTGTCCTTGACTCAAAAGTAAGCCTTATGACAGAAGATGAGATACAGAACTACTAGATATTTTCAAATTTCACATTCTGGCAAGATATCCAGCCTAGCTGATAGAGCTCTTCCTAAATAAGGAATTTTCAATTGAATTCTAGAACTACTTTAAATTATCTGCTCTTTTTTCTTCTCACTAACATTCAAAGGTTAATAAAAAGATTATGCAGTGTGTGATTATTTATTACCTTGGTGTTGTCCTAGTAATTTTATTTAATCTTTTTGCATTTTCAAAGGAGAACAGAGAACACTGATTAGTTGCTATTTGCACTATGTATAATACTAAGCTATTACACATAATGCAAGAGGGTTTGAATTATTACTTTGGTTCTCTTGGTAAGGGTAGTATCCAGTACAGCTTGTTTTCATACTTCTGACAATTATATTTTGTATGATTTATACACATTTATTTATTTAATGTAAGCTGATTTGGAGAGTGAATGCTAGCCTGACATGATTGTAATTTCATGTGCCCAGCACATATTATTATCGTTAGAGCATCTACTCCTTCCTTCTTAAATAAATCCTGCTTGAAACAACAAGTTTTTGGGACAACAAGGCTCTGAAATGTTTTAAGCAAAATACACTTCCTGATGAAAAGGAATTCAACATGGCATTACAGCAGCAGAAAAAAGATAAGACAACTGCTAAACTAATTCTAGGTTCCTTCAAAAATTAAGCCTTCTTTTACATCCCATTGTCTCCTTCATACTGACTGCTCCAGACTTTTCTGACTGTGGTTTAATGGGATTTTGTCCGTTCCTTTGGCCTATGAGAAACTGGACTACTCACTAGCTGCTTGAGCTGATCTGACTTCCAGTTTCCCAAAAAGTGGGAAAATAATGGAAGATTGGTGAGGAGGATTGTGAACATGCTCAAATGGCTTGCAAGCTGGGGTGTCAAAAACCATGTACATCATACCACCAATCATTGTTCAGCCTCATGTGCTGGTCAACACCCGTGTTTAGATAACATAGTCCAGTGATAGATTAGAGGCATCCTGTTGAGCATGGCTGAGATTCCTGCCTTGCTGTAGGAACAATCAAACGGTGGTAAACTACACCTGCATGAATCCCTGGTATACAGGGGAAAAGAGAAGGTTTGGTGATCCCCTAGCACAAATAGAGCTCCATGGTACCTGCATCCCTGCTTGTGTGCCTCTTCCCCAGTGCTGCTTTGGGGATTCCCCCACTGATGGCACGTTTTCAACCCAGCCAGCAACCAAGCACCAACAGCCAGTCACTCACTCACCCAGCAGTAGGATCAGGCTGAGAATCAGATGTGTAAAAGCTAGAAAATTCATGGTTTGTTTTTAACAAAACCGAATTTTCTCTGCATTTCATCCATGGTATTGTGGTTGTTCCTGTGTCCTGCCTTAGCTGGCTCACATACCAAGGAATACCATCAGTAGAGAACTCAGGGGAAGGTAAAAACATCAAATGATTCACCCCACAGATTAAAGTCAAGTTCTGAACATTGTGGAGGGGCTACTGACTTAAGTGCAGAATCATCATAAACTGGCAGAAACCAGCACTGTTGCCAGACAGGGTTCTGCAAGGGTGACTCGAGTGCTCCTGCCCAAACTCCTGTGGGACCGTGGTGCTCACCACTCAGCCTGCTGCCACTCCTCTCTTGCTGGGATAGCAGCTCTCCATGGATGGCTGGACCACACCACCTGTGGATTGATACAGTGTACACAACAGGGACAAGCAGCCCTTTCTGCTCAATTCTGGACTCCTGTAACCTGAGTACGATACAGCATCCCTTCAGGGGACTCTTCTTTTTCATATTGACCTCATATTATGCAGATGAAAAGAACCTGTATAAGCCCCTAAGTATGCTTCCACTTTGTTTAAAAAGACATGCAGATAAACAGTTTGAATAGTTTGGGTATGGATTTTTTTTTTTTTTT
>VZRO01005941.1:845281-873530 GCA_013397915.1 Daphoenositta chrysoptera
TGGATTTTTTTTTTTTTTTAATATTGGGCTATATGCAAGTATTCTGGTTTACTGCTGTAGCTGCTAATTTTCTAACCTCAGTTAAACCCCTGTTACTGGGGTTACACAGATGCAAGCGAGGGGAGAAAAGAGAGTACAAAGTCTGTGGCACTATGCCTCAGCTAATGTAATCAAATACTTCAGCAATCAATACTCATCTGCCTTGCCAGGGTCACAAACACCTCAAGGTTATAACAGGGCAATTTCTTTTTGCTGCCTCTCCTAAAAGCAGTACTTTTCTTAAGACAGGAGAACAACAAAAAAATAATACTAAAGATCATAAGAGCAATTAGAAATATATTAGGCAGATCCAGGCTGGTAGGAAGCAGGCAGCCTCTACTGAGGGCTCTGTGAGTATTTCACATTATATGCTTACTATTTAAAATGCATAAAGAGATATGGGCAGAAGAGGAGCAACAACCTCAGCCCCCAGGTGGGCACCCTAACCATTAGGATAGCTCAGGTGTTTTTCTCAAGAGAATTTTTTGCGTGTTTTCTCTAAAAAAAGAAGTGACAGGATCAACAGGATGATTTGCATGATTTCCTGTGCCTTTAGCCAAAGTGCTCTCTTAGTTGAGAAGAGATTCAATTCCAACATGAGATTGAAGTCCCTGAGGAAGAGGAGGTTTGTGAGTTCAGTCTCTCCCACACCCCAAAGGACAACTCTAAGCTTGTGGTTGTCCTGTAAAGGGTAAGAGTTAGGGGTACCTCTTGAGGGACACATAAGCACACCATAGATTAGGCACACCAGGGAGTTTAAATGTCCAGATCTTTTTGGATCCAGATGAGCTGGGCATTGTTGTAGTCAGGTGCTTCTGTACAGTGATTTGGGGATTAAGAGCAAGGCACAGCCAGCTGAGCAAGACCATGTGCCTTATAATCCAGCAGAAGGAGACTTTTTGGGTGAGCAGATTGCCTGGCAGTGAAAAGGTTTTACAGTTTCTTCAGGCCAAAGGAAATCTTTACTGATCATGGAGATCTTGGAAGTGACATGGAGACCTTACTAATGAAACAAGACACCATGTCAGAAACAAGACAGTTTTACAATTCTGAAACCATGCTGGCCACAGCTGTTGTATCACAGCTGCCACTAAGTTCAGGCAGCCACTCTTCAGCTTGTCAACAGTGGTTTTGTGCATAGATATTCAAGCCCTTCCTCAATTGTTTTTGTATTTTGCTGTAGGAATATCAGGCTAAATTGGTATTTATATTATGAGACCTCTTATGCAAGTTTCTGATGAAATAAAAGAGGAAGCAAAAAGAGGAGAAGTCATGGGATAATTTTCTGAGAGCATGAAATACATTTTAGTGGTAACTATAGCTTAGCTGATGATAGCGTGCTTCAAGTTTTTCATCGTCTTGGTCTAAACAGATACCTGTGGCAGCATAAATAGGTATTTGCCATTTATGAACTGCACAGAGTGCTACATCTGCATGTCAACAGGCTGAAGATAGGACCAAGATCTCCTGATGCTCCTACTCATTGCAGGGGATTGGATTAGATGACCTGTAAATGTCCCTTTCAAGCAAAACTGTTCTATGGTTCTATGATCTCCTCCCATTTACACCACCAGGTCCACACAGTTAAAGGACATACAGAGGAGGCTTGATCATAATTATGTCTAGCTGCATACAGGGGATTTGGTGGTAAAAGCAGTGATTGCCTCCTAATAACCTTAGAATTAAATAATAAAAAGGTTACATACTATTAAGTGGACTGCTATCAGTGTAAATACCCAGCTTGCTAACTCTTGTTGACTTTACTTGGTATTCTGCCAAGACAGACAACTCTGTGGGACACATTTCAAATCAAATGATCTGCAGTAGCCCATGAGTCATGAAAGAAGAGAGAGGTCACTTCAGAACAATTCACTAAAGAGCCATAGATTTTTCAAATGAAAAGTTCATTTTACTTAATTCACCTATAAATAAGATCCTGTGGGTTCCAATTATCTTTATAAGGATAACAGTAATTTCTAAAATTTGTCTCATCAGATAGCAGGATCCCCTAGAGATTCTGAAAGATTAAAAACACCTTGGCTGACTGAATCTCTCTTGTTTTGAGAATTCTTCTGTGACTGGCCATGTAATTATTTCTCAGTAACATTTGAGTAACAGTCAATTGGAAAAGGATTGTTAAAGGCCCCAGTATCTGCAGACTTGAGACATAAAAACACTCACAGGAAGAATATTAAATACTATAAGCTGGAAGAAGTCAAGCTAGAAGTCACTTCACCCTAGGTATGGAATGAGCTCCACTTTACCTAGAGCAAGAACAAGCAGAGCTTCCTTGGGATCCTTGAGATTTGAGCAAGGCTCCTAGGGAACAGACTTGCTCCTAGAGGTGCTCAGGATGTTTCAAAAAACCAGCTGGTTTTCTGTTGGGTCCTGGAGGGCTTTGGGAGGCCTCCATCCTCGTGTTAGCTGCAGGTGAGCACCTGTGCAGGGTGCTGGCTGGCAGGAGCACGGGGTCAGTCCCACTGTCACCCCCAGGATGTGCCTGTGCCTCTAACAGCTGCACTGGGGCCAGAGCCACCTCTCACTGGGTTTGTAGGGAACAGTGCCAGACCCCATCTCAGCTCAGCCTGTGCTCCATATGGACATCTGAGCTCTAAAGGTAAGCCAGATCCTGCAAGGGAATTTGGGACAAATACGAACATTTTGTGCCTGCGAAAGCTCTGTTCCCCCCCGCCACGAGCTTGCACGTCTGGTTTGAAGCACAGGGTGAGGAACATTGGCCAAAGGGTTGCATCAGCGGCCGAGAGGGAACTGGGTCTTGCTGACCTGCAGTGACCTCAGCTCTGCTCTTCTTTAATGATAATTGCTCCTTATGCTGAGGCAAAGACTTCTCTGCTTTATAAAACATTTCAGCTCGACTGCTCTGCCCAAGTAACAAAGCCTTGGAAAGCCAAATAGTTAAGGTGGGGCTTTCTAAAAATATATCCTCCACATTGGACTGACAATTTCATGGATATTTTATTTCTTTGAAATATAGAAATAAAAGAAATAGACAACTTGGAAAAAGGAATAATATCTTATGAGAATTAAAAGCTGATGTTAAAAACAACAGGGGAAGCCATTAATGATGCAATTACATGAATTGTGTTCACTGTGCCTCATACTCTTGGTACATTAGCTTCTTACATGTGCTATTTAGACACAGCAAAGCTGGTTAAACAAAGCAACACAACTGTTGTCCATTGAAGTTCTGTGTCTGGACTTAGAAGAGATTCTCCTGTGTCTGTAAAGAGACTACAGTCAGAGGACTGTCCCTGAAATCTGATGTTGATTTAATAATCCTGTGAATTAGCAGAAACCATAGCCAGAGGCTAGGGGTGCTGGATGCAGATATAAGAGATACACCACACTGCAGAGATATCTGCAGATGAGGTTCCTAGTGGAGGCACTGCAGTGCCAGAAGAGAGTTGCCTGGCTGCAATTGGGAAGATCCCAGCTCCCTGCTGAAGTTCCTGGCACAGGCAGAGCAGAGGTGAGAGATGGAGGGCCAGCCCCATCTTGCCCCATGAGTGGTTTCTAAAACTAAATAGTGGCAAAAATTACTTGCTTATTCCTCAGCCTTCCCTGCTAAGAATGTTTTTACAATCATTATTTATTACTGATATTATTTCCACACAAGATAAGGACTTGGTATAAGAATTGTACAAACACAGAACAAAACCACCATGCTTCTCCCAGGGAGGTCACAATCCAAGGAAAAGACAAGGTGAAACCATCCATCCAGAAGAGGGCAAGGAATCAATGAGGCAGCACTGCCAGAATGTCAGTGACTGCTCTGAAGAGACCAAGAGGTCAGTTAAGATCAAGTTTATCACTGACATCAAAGCATCTTGATCTGGTCAGATCTAAAACATGAGAACTAGACAGTTAACACCAGATGACAAGAGGTGAGGATTAAGGTAAAAAGCTCCTTTGAAGAAAAAAAATTAAAAGTTTATATTTGGTACGATAAATGCAGGACAAGGTACCAAGGGAGGAGGGGTGACAGCATAGATAAATGCCCTTTGCAGCAAAAATGTGAGTGGATGTAGCAGGAGAGGAGGGGAGAGCACTCGAAAAATACTGCAGTGCAAGGAGGAAACACTTGGGTGAATGTTTTGTTAAGAGAATTGCTAGAGAAGGCTATATCTTATCAGCAGTTATGCAGAAGGCAAGACAGCATGTGAAGGAGTACAGGGACAGTGACAGAGATTGCTGATGGGTGACCAAGGATGAGGATGGGGTACTGATTCTGAGTCTTGAGCCCGACCAAAGACATTGTGAAGCAGCATCACTTGAGTGAAGCAGGTATAAATGCAGTTGTTGGGGAGCCAAAACAGCACTTAAAAGCAGTGCTCCAGAATGTGATTTTTAAATGTGCATTCAGCAAGCTGTGAAGCAAGACAGGAACAGAACATGAACAGCACAGAAATAAGCTTGCACTAGGTCACAATGGTTAGGGAGGAAAAAAAGGTTAAGGGAGGGCATGATGAGGTGGCTCTGAGGAGATACAATAGGACGGAGTCAGAAGATGAGGAGAAGAGGTCTGCAAGAGCATGGTTCTGTGGAAACCATGAATCTCAATTTCCAGAGTAACCTCAGACAGACCCTGTTCCAAAAAGTTACTCTGTAAATAAAATACAACCGACTGCATCCACATGCATGCACTATGCAAATATTTGCCACCACTCTGATCAAAGCTATTAGGTGATAATGTCCAGCCTTGAAACTGGCCTTGAACAGCATTTATTAAGGTGTTCCACTACTACAGCTATTGCTAAAGATCAGTACATCAAACTGTACCATCAATCAGCCTTGAACCTTGTGCAGAGGACTACCAGTGAAGCCATACAGAGTATAATGTATCTGGAGCCTGCAAAATAAGACACACATGCAACCATCACCAGCACCATAGAACCACTATTACAATTTATCTATTGTCAAAAATGTGCTGGATAACAAGAGGTAGCTAAAGAAATACAGAATTTTTACTTATTCTTATCTGGGGGATAGTTCTAATATTTTTGAGGTAGATTTTTTTCATAACCTAAGACCCTTCAAGTTCCTAATTTCAGTGTAATAGAGATTTTTATAATGAACATGTGGTAAGAATACAAGAAAGAAAGGGAAATAATGGGTGCCACATATGTAAATGAAAATATAGTCTGAAAAATATTAAGTTGTGCCACCAAAGACTACAGGAAAATAAAATTTAAAGAAGTTTAAAGTCCTGTTTTGAGAGTGACAGACAGCCAAAGCAAGAGTCAGTTCACAGGTTAAGAAACATGCATTAAGTTTCAAAACTCATATAGCCAGCGGAGATCTGGCCAGCACATGCAGGCAGCTGAACACCAGCAGCTGCCAAAGTATGTGTGGTTACTTTAGGGCAAACCAAATAAATCTCTAAACTGAACTATGGCACTCACAAGGGGTTTGACTCATTTGTCCCCACAGAGGAAGCAGAGACATTTGAAATACCCTGTAGTAACCCATGTATCTCTAGACTCCCTTCATACAGACTTACAGTCCCAAAAGTCAGGTGTTAAGTCTGTTGACTTCATGGTGTCTTCAGAGGCTGAAAAGCTCCTGGGATCCAACTGTGGGTAGCTGCCTGATCAAGCCCTAAGCCTCCACTGAAGAGAATGGGAGCTGGGCCTTTCACTCATACACAAATGCACACAGGTAGAGACCTACACTCAAGTGCCCTAATCTTTGAACTGAATCCCATTCTCAGAGTTTTAAGAACTATCAAAGAAGTGTAAGCTCTGAATTCAGTCTTGGTCATCAGCTTTCAAAAGCAAATTTTTATTTTAACAGAAACAACAGCTATCAAGCATATAAATAATAAAACTGCCCTGGAGACTTTAACTCTTGATAACACTTGAAAGTAGGTCCTGGAGAGACAGTATTTTTGGTTTAGGAATTGTATCATGTAATTTTTGCATAAACCAAGGGAGTCAAGATTGCACAGATCTGGAAAACACTTTGACCAACAACTTCTGTGAAAAAAAATGTAAATTGTAGTCACTCAAACCAGCTACACAACGTTCATATTTCCTGAAATATGAATTTCAATTGGAAATAAGAAAATTAATTCTTTCCGTCCATTGTATTCAAAATGACACATTCCTGGTTTTCTTCCCATTAAAAACTTTTCATTTCAAAATTACTTCACGTTAAAAGATTAAAAGATGGAAAGCATATGATTTTACTTAATTTGATCTATACTGGCTGTCACAATGTTTTGGTTTGCTGAAAACTCTGACATATTTGACTTAGGTCAAATCTACTAAATGGCTATCATCCAATTCTTTCTGGAATTAATTATTTTCGTAACTTCCATAGTAACTAAAACTTCTTTTCAATCTTACCCATAGAACCATTAACTTTCTCCTACCAGACACTCATGTATGGAAATCTACACAGAACTCATACAGTATTTACTTTTGAAAACATTTACCAACCAATTCTTTGGAGTTCTTACACAGTAAAAGTTCCCCAAGACACTTAGCACTGGTTTGCTTCCCTTCTTGTCAGTATCACCAGGAACTTAATCTAGAACTTTCACCACAGGAAAAGAAACCATTGTGTACTGCTCTTGAAATTCTCCTCTATAAAATTTACATAAGGAAAATAACTTTGTATATATCTATTAACTTGAATGAACAGAAGAGATGTATCCAAACATTCCAAAAATTATTTTCTATCAGTTGCTGTATGCACAAACACAGATCCATCAAACTACAGAGGTGTTTTCGTCTGCTGACATTAAATTTTGGTATGCAGCATCTCATGACTATCACAGCCATAAGGCACAAAGCAGTTGGTGAGATGCATGTTGCACAAACCATTTACAGTAAATAATCAGGTGCAGTGCTACATCTTGGTTGCCTACTTTAAAATATAACAGAGAAGACCTTTCCTAAACACAAATCAAAGTCACTGACTGCTATCTTATAATACTGTATTTTTGTTTGTCTATTTATTTTGATAAGCTTCTACACATTTACATTTGTTGCTGCATGAGAATTTTATTAATTTACTTGCTTATACAGAGAGCAAAAGAAAAACAGTCTCTACAACAGAAGATAAAAGACATCCTGTCTTGCTCAGCTCATAGATGCATGCCAAATCTACTTCCATTGTTATTTCTTCCCCCAAAAACTCAGAAAGAAATTACATTCATTAATCATAAAATTCAAAGAAATAATTCTAAAGAAACCAGAAGAAAACTGAAAAATTCTTCTGGGTAAGAATTCTACCCTAAATGACAATCTCACTAGCATACAATACAAAACAAAGTAATATTTAAAAAGTTCATGAAGTCATGATTCTAAGAGCAAAGATTATGTTTTAGTCTTTGGGGTCATTCCCTTTCTTAACACCTATTCCCAACTTTTTTTAAATAAAGGGAAAGAAATCCTTCTTCAAAGAGTTATCACTGGTGATAGTGGTCCCAACAGGTCCACAGACCTTCATCTTTTCATTTGACATGTGCATCACATCTGCCTGGTTTTCCTCTGCCAGGCAATTCATAGACTCTTAGAGCAATTTGGGTTGGAAAGCACCTTGGAAGGTCACCTAGTCCAGACCCACCTCTGCAATGAGCAGAGGGACATTTTCAACTGCATCAGAGCCCAGTCTAACCTGACGTGGAATGTTTCCAGAGATGGGGCATCCACCACCTCTCTGGGCATCCAGTTCTGGTGTCTCACCACCCTTACCATAAAAAAATTTCTTCATCTCTAACCTGCTCTTTTAGTGTGAAACCTTTACCCCTTGTCCTATTGCAACAGGCCCTGCCAAAAACCTGTCCCTGTCTTTCTTACAGGCCCCTTTTAAGTACTGAAAGACTGCAACAAGATCTCCCCGGAGCCTTCTCTTCTCCAGGCTGAACAACCCCAGCTCTCTCAGACTGCCTTCATAGCAGAGGTGCTCCAGCTCTCTCTTTACTTCTGTGGCCCTTCTTTAGACTCACTCCTCATTCCTGTGCTGAGGACCCCAGCGCTGGACACAGCCCTGCAGGTGAGGTCTCATGAGAGCAGAGTAGAGGGGCAGAATCCCCTCTTCTTTGGATGCAGCCCAGGATATGTTTGGCTTTCTGGGCTGTGATTACACATTTCTGGATCATGCCCAGTTTTTCATCCACCAAGTTTTTCATCCATCCAAGTCCTTCCCCACAGAGCTGCCCCTGATCCCTTCATTTCCCAGCCTGTGTTGATATCCAGGGTTGCCCTGACACAGTTGCAGGACTCTGCACTTGGCCTTGTTTAACCTCTGATGCAGTGCTTAGAGGAAGAGCGTAAGAAGAGTCACTTCCTGCTCAAGATTTTTTTTGTTGTTTTGTTTGCCTTTTAACTTCCTTATCTAGAAAACCCATTGGATCACAGAATGAGAACAAATTCCTGCTGACTTCTACAGCAATTCCATCTGTTCTGCTTTAGAATACAGAGGAACAAGAAAAAATAAAAGAAAAACAATAGAAAGGGGAAGTTCTCCCACAAAACAGGTTGCACTATCTGCAATTTTTAGCATGTCACGGGTTGACAGATCAGCTGCAATGATGGCTAAGATCACATTACTGAGGTAAAACTGGGATGGCAATACTGCCAAACTGCCCTGAACTTAAGTTAAACATAATAATTGTCCACTTAGTCAAAAAAGTCAAAAGAGAATCAAGGTCTTTGATGTGAAAAATTTAGCTTAGCTATGGAGGAAAAAAAGTGCAGAGTGTAGAAAGTAGAGCCCATCAGTGATGTTTGCATGATGTGTGACACTATTTCTTTACTGAGTTGAGGAAGAGTTGTTTTCTTTTCTTCTGAAATATGTCTTCCAAATAATTTCTGAATTATGGACAAAAATATGGCTCTCAGAAAGAAGGTGAATCCTTGGAATACAAACTAATACGATCAGCCACCCAAGCAAATCATTACTCAAGCAGAAGCATTAGCTGCAGAAGACCAAATAAAATGGATGAAGTGCAACATAATATATGAAACCCTGATGGTACACAATGAAACTTTGTTGTCAGAAGACTCCCTCAGTTTCAGTGACAGATGTTTAAGAAGGCAAAAAGAGGAAAAAAGGAATGACATTTACCAGAGATGGGCAGCCACCTTCATGGGAAGTGCAGATTGAAAGCTCTGTGGGTGCTATGATAGCTGGAATAAGAAATTGTGCCTTTCATTGTCACATCTGTTGAAAATTTTCTAGGAGAAAACCTGATATGAATTATAATCTATTCCTCCCTCAGACTGACAAGATAAAGAGAGGAGAAAAAAACTCCCCCTAATCATTTGCTATGACCATGACTATAATAGTATAGTTATGGGGATTTTTTAACCCTGTGTTGCAGGAATTAAATATCTTTATAACTGTGGACAAGCTTTCTATAACAATGCTACAGAATCTCAAGTTCACTGAATATATTACAAAAAACCATATTATTGACTATCACATTGTTACTCTACAGGAAATAGACTGATTTGTTCATCTGAGAGTACCATGGAATCATAGAAAGGTTTAGGTTAGAAGGGAGCTTAAAAATCATCTAGATTCCAAACTGCCTGCCATGGGACACTGCTGAAATCCCCCTACAACCTGGCCTTGACCACTTCCAGGGATGGGACATCCACGACTTCTCTAGACAACCTGTTCCAGTGCCTCACCTCTGTCACAGAGAATTCTCTAGTTTCTTCTAACACCTAATCTAAACCTACTTTCAGTTTGAAGCCATTCCCCCTCATCCTGTCACTACATGCTGTTTCTTATAAATAGTCCCTCTCCATCATTCCTGTAGGATCCAGTACCTTTGGGTACTGGAAGGCTGCAATTAGGTCACCCCAAAGCCTTCTCTTTTCCAGGCTGAAACAATCCCAACTCTCTGTTTTTCCTCATAGGAGAGGCGCTCTATCCCTCTAATCATCTATCTTCATAGCAAGTCTATTAGCAAAATGTTGCTTTTTTAATATCTCACTATTGTAACAGCACTTAATAAGTAGTTACTATGCTTGTAACAAATCCAGCAGCACTCTCCTAGCTTGGATAGGCTTCTCTTCTAAGAAAATTCATAAAATTAAATGCGTGTTTGTTGGTGGCCTTGACAATGAGTAAAGGCCATTAGGAAATCACTAACTCCAGGTCATCTCTACCTTCTCTGCTTGCGCAGTCAGTTGGGTAATAACACCCACAGAGACAACGAAGGCAAACAGACCTTGCCAGGTTGAGATGTTCTGATACTGGATATCAGTCAAAGCAGTAGGAGCTAGAATTGATGGGAAAATAATGCAATTATGAATCTGACTTTTTATTGTTTCAACGTTTTATTGCAGTAGAGCCTGAAGATTGCAACTACAACCAGGCAGCCAGTATTTTTTGGAACTGCAGACACGCTAAGAGACATGAAACCAGCCACAAAAAAACTAGGATGCAAGCATCGAATATAAAATTCATTATTCTCATGGGTGCCTAGAGGCAGGCCAATAGGAATTGCTTAGGAAGACAGACAGAACTTAAAGAGACTTTCTGTACACGCCTAAAATAATGTTTAGATAAGTAAGTAAGTGAAAACCTCTGTGTGGAAGAGGTCAGTGCAGGTTAGAGAAGAAACATGAAGAATCAAAGTTCTTCCAAAATCCTTTCAAGGTCCTAGTTTTCTCATCATATGTGTGACCTAAACTTCTTTCTTAACTTGGGCCACGAGATACACAACAAAACCCAGACAGAACCCTATTCCAAAGGCCAGGCTCTGCAACAACAGGAATACTGAAAGTACTAGCTAAGTCAACCTTATATACTATTGAATCCTTTGATGGTGGAATGTGTGTGGTTTATCCAAACTTTTCCAGTCTTGGGATTTAAGAGAGAGGGGAAAAAAGTGAACCTGAACCCTGAGCAGATGCTTTTAAGGTCTAATTGTCTGGTCTCTCCACTGAAACATTCACTCCTTTCAGCAACCAAATCCTGGCTTACAATTTTTTGTGTGGTGGCCAAGGTTACCAAGCAGTTCCAACTGGGCCTAAGGTCTGTGTTTCTTTCCATGAAATGCAGTGCTCACGAATAGTCCTTAGAAAATGAAACAAATTACTAGAATATAAGAGCAGGAGAAAATAATTTAGTAAAAAACATTTTAACATAACCATTTGCTTATATTCACTTAGCTTTCTCCCTGCTTTCAATGATTACTTTTAGACTACAGGATTTGAGGGCTGCTATGGGAAGAAGTCATGCATTAATAAACATATGCAGGAATATAATTCTATAGTTAAAAGAGGTGAAAGCATACATGTGAAAAAAATATCAAAACAAGATAGCCAATACTAAAAAAGTGTTAAATAAAGAAGTGGAAACTATTGTTGACATGTATTGAGGTACTCATTCATGGACAAAAAGTGGTAGCACCTTTCTGCATTCAGAGCCAGAGTCTTCTCTATTAAAAATTCCTTATACCAACAATCAGTTTGCTAAGTGAAGAAGAATTCAAATGCAAATAGAAGTAAATATGTTATCTATGTTTTTCTCTATTAACTGCAAGCTTTCAAAAAAAGTAGCACTTACGCTTTCACATTCAGGCTGAGGTACTGATTAGCAAAATCTAGTTTAAAATGGACTAAATTGTCATGAAGACTGTAAGGACATTTACATTGTGAACATTTGATTAATGATGACTCAGTGTAACTTGATTAGGAAGTTTTAAGTTAAACAGAAATTAATTCTTTGCACTGAAATAGAACATCTGTCTGTGGTTTACACAAGGCAGGCACTGAAGTTCTGAGATTTCCATTGGTACAAAACACCGTAGACAGCTATTGCCATTAAAAAGTTCATGAAAATGAAAATTTAATTTGGAAATCAGAAAATTTATTTTGTCCTCAAAGTGCAATTACTTGGTAGAGTTAAGGTTAGAGCTAGTAAACACTATGAATGGGTTTGGTTTTTCTTTTTCTAGAACAGACAATCAAAATTTTTATATCAGCACCTAGTGAGACACTAAGAATTCAATGAAATAAATACCAATTTCATGGCCCTGCATAAACAATTCCTTCTATTCAAACTTCAGCTAGAAACATCATATTAGAAAAATAACTCATGGTTATTCCCATTTGTGAATTCTTCCTCATTAGTATTTAAATAGTTTAAGAGCTCACCAAATTAATTTGGACTGAAGAAGGTTTATAAAAGTAAAATAGTAGCTCTTCCAGAATAATTCCCTGAAGGATTTTTTTAATTCCACAGTTAAGAATTTCTCTCTTGGTTTATCTTAATGCAGTGTGGAATAACAAATCTACCTTCTCATATCCCTGACAAAGAGCTAAATCACACAGTTTATAGATTACATATTTAACTCCAGAGCAGACAGCTCCCAGTGAACGGAAGAGAACCATTCCCATTTCTCAGTTTTAGATTAAAAAGTTTTTAAACACAGTTTCTTTGCTTTAACATTCAAATGTGCTGGCAGGGAGCTCTTAGATTATGGGCAGAACAAGACCATTACTAAAGAAGAATTGCAACTAAGAAGTGTAAGAAGTTGAGTTCTAGTCTGTAATCTGAGTTCTTTGATGTTCAGCAGATGTTTTTTGGAAGGCCAGTAATGGAAATTCTGAAGAGGTACAGTGATGTATGTAACATCTCCAGCCTTTTGAATATGAAATATACATCAGAATTTATTAATTTTGACTAGAAAAAGGCAAAGGAAGTTGCTTTTCAAAAACTAAGCAATCTTATTTTACTTTGTCTCAGTAGCAAACCCAAATAAATTTGGTTTAATTAAAACTAATCTTACAGAAAGCCAGAATAACAATGAGAATTAAACAAACAAGAAACAAAACAAACAAAAAAACTAACAAAAAAGAGGAGTTGATTTTCGAGGTTGGTTCATTCCAGTAGTTCAACTATTGAAAAATGTGTTTGAATTTCCCATTGAGAATACCTGAACTGAATTTCCAGCTTTGTATAAGCTTCTAATTTGTGTTATGCTTTTCTCTTCCAAACAGTCCTCTAATACTTTCCTCTCTGAGAAGTAACTGCCCACTTTAAATCACCTCATTCCTGTTTTTTTCCTTGTAAGTTACCTGTTTTGAGCTATTTTAAGATATGAAATTTAACTTAGGACCAAAGACTCAATGGAAATGCTATCTTGAAAGAGAGGTCCTTAAGAAGCAGAACCAGCACCACAAACTCAAACTTGATCTAACTCACTAATAACAAACACAGGGATTAAAATAATTTCCCAGTCACAGTCAATTCTGTAAACCTCAAATGGGTGTAAATGGTTCTGCTGCAATGTTTTCATCTAACCCCCTTCTAGGGCCGGTGTTTTCCAGGTAAATAGAACCAGTCCCACTTTTAATCTTTTCAGGAACACATTCTAATTATACCCATCCTACAGAGACACCACAAGCTTACTTCTTTTGGCATGCCATTGACTCAGTATTTATCCCAGACTCTTGCTGCTCACTGTCTCACCTGCCCAGAGAGCAGCAAATGCCTACACTGAGGCCTGCCAGCTTTGCATGAGCAAGGGGGAGGTGCTTTTCTGTCTCTTCTCCCTGCACAGAAAAAGATAATTTAAAGACCATGGGAGCTGTAACTTAGTGCAAGCAACTAAGCAGGGAGCTAGCAAATAGCACCTCAGAGTACTTGTGTGCTCTTCCTTGCCTCCTTTAAATTGGACAGATTTTCACCAAAGAGCAAGTACAGCATGAGATAACTGTTAATATATGCTAATTATACAAGTGTGTCCAGTCGTTTAATTAAAGCAGAATGTTTACAAACATCTCAATGTGCTGCTGAGAAAAAAACCCCAACAAAAACTAACAAGGCTGTGTTTATCCAGAATAAATGATTACAGAGGAGTTTTCTTTAAGAAAACATTCAGGTTTGATTATTTGGCTCTTGTGTGATAAAGGATTTCTAGGAAAGTCAAGCAGAGGTGAAGCCTGAGCCTTTCATAAGCTGCCTGCAAGAGCAAGCAATAGGATTATTACCTGTATTTAATGGAAACTAAATAGAACTCCCAAGCTTACCAGCCATTCTGTGAGGGAAACATCATCATCTTTTACGAAGTTCTTTCTCCCTTGTAGCCAGTCTTAACTGCATATTCACAGAGGTCTGCACTCAAAAAGAACACTTTTGTGTCAAAAATGCCAAGATGTTAGCTACGTGAGGGAGAATTTATGGTAATAAAAGCTATGACATAAAATTATGAGATGGAAGATTCCACAGGCTTTCAAGTACTGAGAAGCAGTGAAATATTTAAACATAAGCATTGATACATTTTCTTAGTGCTTGACAAAATAATGTAAACTTCTGGGACCCCCAGTTACTCTCAGCTGCTATTAAACACTAAGATTTAACAAATATTTGAAGCAAAGAGATTGTGATAATATGTAGTTGTAGGTTTTGGCATAAGAGGGAAAAAACTCAACAATTTAATGAAACCCTTTTCTTCATACATCACTGTTTAATCAATAATGGTCTTCAGAAGTAATAAGCAATGTAACTTTACCTATATTCTGAACTGAAATATGCCCAAACCACAAACTGCCCAAAATCAGTATCACAAACTTTGGCTTCACATTAATATAGAGAATTCTTAGTATGTAGTATATAAAATATATGCATAGTATATGACAATTCCTTTATGTTTAGGCCTAAATATCTGGCACACAACACAATCACCACTTCATCACAACATAAATTTGGAATAATACAAGAAGTCTTGTCTGCGATCTTTAACATAAAACTTTAATTACTTAGCACATGAAATGAATTATGATTAAAATCATGCAGATATTCAGACTGCAAAACAAAATACTTCAAATACAATTGCATGTTTAAAATCTACTCAGTCAAATATCCACTTTGAGGTAAAAACGTAAGAATATACTAAGCAATTATAACTTTAACATAAATAAACAAGTATTGAGATTTTCAGAACAAAATAATCATGGAAAACAACAATTTTTAACACACATTGGTACAAGAGATACAGCCCATCTACCCTCCTTCAGAGTGTGATCCACTCATCTGATATAAATCCAAAAATACTAAAAAACTTCATACTACTAAAGCAGAGCAGCCAGTTTCCCCCAACATAAGACTCCTACCTGCTTACCGCAGTGTTGGAGCAAGTTATTTGAAAAAAATATATAATTTCAAAGATTAAGGGGTTTAATTATACAGCTTCCAAACAAGCACAGTGAAAGCTGCACAACCAAATCCCCACTGATTACTACAAAATGCCTTTGGCCAAAATTCCAAATATAAAGAACTGAAATTCAGGTCAAAAATACGTGACCAATTAACATGTTTATGTTGTCACTTGCATGCTGTGTTTGTGCACCTCAGTGAATTTTTGTTTGGGGTTGTTTAAGTAACTGTTTATGTAAAGTATCATGTCGCTGCACAGGGTCCAACTGCATATTCAGATTCAAAATGACCACAGGCCTCCTCTAAATCACATAATTTCCCCAGATGACAGTGGTCTGTCACATTTCTCAAACTTCCAAGAACAAAAACATTCATATTTATTTTCATCACAAGTAGTACAACTAGAACACAAATAAGAACATTCTATTATAGTCTGCAACAGCTGAGGTTTGCATCTCCTGAACTGATTCACTCATACGAGCAACAATACAATGAAAATGACATGAAAACTAGAATATAAATATTATACTGCACCATGAAACACTACAAATAGAACGTACAAAAATTATATTAGGGCATTAATTATCTGTAAACCTATTAAAAAGAACACCTTAATATTAATACAGTTTGCAAGGTAAACATAACCTACAGTCTAAGTTTTCAAATGGCTGTTTGTCAATGCAGCATAGAACATTTCCATAGTGCAAATCTTACCAACTGTATGAAAGATACTGTCCCCTTCAGAAAAATGCTCCTTTCCCCACCCCCCTCAAAACAACAAGTCACAAAGTCCTATCTCATTTCACATTTAGTATAAGATGTGGTTTGAAACATACTAACATAGAGAAGCTTAATTTTAACACTGAAAAAAGGCTGAATAATGTTGAGAAATTAAAATTAAAAAGTTAGATATGTTATAGCTGGAAGACATGAAATCCAAAAATATGATCCCTGGAAATGAGGAATTAAAAAGACACTGATATCTCCTTTCTTCTGTTGGAAACCTATTATATGACAGTACAACAGGGTCCCTATATTGTACAACACCCATAAGATTACTTTAATTGCTGAAGAATCACAGTGTTAAGTATATCTGCTTCTTGTAGTGTCAGGCTTTCATCTGTTAGCTCTTTATTTGGAAAGGTAGTCACAAGAACAAAATCCGTTGTTGCAAAAGCTGGACGGGACTGGATAATGAAATCTCGAATATGCTTAATCCTGTGAAAAGGATATGAACATGAAAATTCCATATGATTCCACCTGACATATATCTCTGAACATTAAGATGATCAGAGAACGCAAAACCTTCAAGCAGATTAAACCACTACGTTCTAGATTTCACATTTCTCTTTGATCCAGATAACTAATGATTGTAGCCTACAGTTTTTTGATTCCTGCATTAAAAAAACCCCTGAAAAATTCTAGTGAATGTTGCTTGTTTTCTCAAATAATGGCAACAAAATTTGTAACATGAAAGTATATTGCTAACTGATACCTAACACAGGAAGTCAAGTAATTTCAACACCACTGTCAAAAGTTTCATTATTAATTAGTATATTCCAAAAAGGTGAAATTATTAACAGAAGAAAGAATCTTAAAATATATGGTCACAGTGAAGAGAAAGCAGAGAGGAATTATTAATGCACTTCAACAGCAAGAGGTTTCCCCTACTTTCACTTGGCAGTAAACTTCTGAACAATAGTTAACAAAACAATCACATCAATAGTATAACAAGAATAATTTAATTTTATAAGACATGGATGAAAAAAATAGTATTTTAGAGATAAAATGCTGAAGTTTGAGGTTTTTCTATTTAGACACTAAGCTGAAAATAAATATGTGAAGATCTTTTGTAATTAATAAATTGGCAAATATACTGCAGCCAAATAAGCAGGGATTTCAGCTATCGGTCTTCAAAGCCTATGACATAAGTAATGCACTTTAGAAGCTGATTTTGATCATTTATATGTCAAAGATAACCATAAAGATTCACAGTCAAGAAAAAGTTAATAATAATTAAAATAAGCTGCTGTCAACACAATCTTGGTTGTTACAGATGTTACTAGCAAGCTTAGCACTTCTACCCTTCCATGCAGACAGAACACACAACTCAGCTACAGAGGCTCCCAATAAGCCCCACGGTTTGTCTCAGTCACTTCTCAGCAGGTGCTGTGAACAAAGGATCTGGGCTGTACTCAATATATATTATCAGGTCTAAACTATCAAAAATATTGCTGTATCTTCCTCCCTATTGGCATCTCATCTAAAATTTCCTCATTGTGGTCTGTGTACACTGTCTGGTAAAGAAAGCTACATATTCTCATTCTGAGCCAGGAGGAAAAAGGAAACAGATGAGCTCTCCATGTAACAATATTAACATGGAATTGGGTCCATGCTAACACCATCTCCAAGTCAGGATTCAAGTTACAGCCATGTTCTAACACAATTGTACAGATTTCAAATTCAGGCTGACCTTAACACTGCTTAAGCACAGGTGTTACTGCTGCCCAAATCTCTGCCCTCTGCCCAAAGTTCTCTCAGCCACAGAGTGGAGAGAGGAGCTTTGCAGAACCTTGCACTAACACAACCTCTTAGGCAAATAAATGGGGTTGGCCAACACTGTTTGTGGCACTGCCCCAACAGTGTCAATAAAATTGGTGGCAAGCTCTAATCAGCAAAGCTACTAATAAATCTAAAACCTCCATCAAGTTCACACACTGCCAGTTCTTAGGAGATGACCACCCAAACCAAAAAAAAAGTAGGTCCTCAGTATTATGTCCAACCCACATGCTGGAATTGCAAATGAGCATGAAGTGTCTTTATACCCTTCTGCATATGGGCTGCCATCCACATTTACATCCATGTCATCTTTTGTCACAACCTTGAGTTTAACAAAGTAGAAAGCTGGAATTCTTGATTATGGGCCACAGGATTTCTCTGCCCATAGTGTGGACTATATTCCAATCGAGACTATACTCCACACTTTGCAATAATGTGCTTTCACAGTGTTTCCCAAGCCATCCACCTGGTCCTCCCAAGGAGGGCCCAGGGCTGGGATGACTACATAGTGGGACTATCCAGATTTCAGTTGTCCTGGGAACAGTTACGGCTTGTATTATGTCCTTAAAAAAATCAAAGGACATAATTGGTTATAAAAGTTTGGATAATAGTTGCAGTTATCAAATACATTGTGTTTCCAAGTACAGAACTTTCGACAATCAGTTTATCACACATCCATGTAATGAAAGTGACACAGAACTATATATTTCAGCAAGGCTGGTATTTCCCCCTTTTTGATGTCTTGCTGAGACTTATTTAGTGAAAAAACACAAACTTATTGAAATAGTTACTGTTACCTGTGTTCATGCAGAATCAATTTACCTGTGTGTTTGATTAAATCTTTGTATTAATCGGCTTCCATCTGCTAATCTAATTTGAATTTTAGTTGCTGGCATAGAATCATCAATCAGAACAGGTGCATTAAGAATGGATTTCTCCTCCTCCTCTGGGGAAGAAGGTGTGCTGACTATTTCAGGTGTAAGGCTATAGGATTGGAAAAAAAACAAACCAGATGTTATTAATGGAACCATGACAAAGTAGTCTGAAATTTTCAGTCACAGGAATGAAACAGCATATGAATACAGAGCACAGAACAGAGAATCTAGTTATTTTCACCTTCCAAGTTTTTGCCCTTCACCACTGAAAGCTTTGAATCGCAGTCTGGGCTTCACATACTCCTGTTCTTGGTGATCTTCCATATCCAAATTAACCTGGCCACCATGAACAAGTCGCTGCAGTTCCACAGGAATTTCCCTTAATTATAAAAATAAAAATTTTCCAATTACATCTTGGACTGCAAAAAGAAATTATCCAAAAAGTACACACATAATATGAGTCAATAGTAATATTATGTTTACTTTGAAAGTCACATTCAATTATTTTATGAATTGATTTCATCCTAAAAGAAGAAAAAAACTCAGTGAACTGACAGTCAAAACCTAGAACACACTGACAGCTGAATCACAGAATGAGCTAGGAAAAAAATGTGAATACAAAAGCTGTTGTAACAAGTACCATTCAGAGTTAAACCCTCAAAGAAACCAAAGTATTTCAAATTTTTATGTGCCCCATGCATCTGGCAACAAATACAGACTATATTTTATGGTTTCAGGCAAAGAAGAAGTTTGGAGCTTTTAATATGCATGTGGAGAAAGCATTTTTCTTCACTCCACTTCTGTCACGAATGGATTTTGCCACAACTTCAAAGATGTACCTCAAAAAAGTTGCCATTTTAACTTACCCTCTTTTAACAGATTCAAGAAACTGAGCATTTGTTGGATCTGAATAGGATCTCAACTCGCCATCATCTAAACTGAATCCATTCCTCCACAGTTTCAGCAAAATTTGAACCTATGGAACAAAACCAGTGAAATAAAAAAGTGAAGAAAGACAAAGCAGTATAATTTCACACAGACTAGTTATAGAAGTTTTGATGTATACTTAACAGATTTTGTACCAGGCCACAAGCAAGAAGGCAAATGACAAACTAAGAACAGAGCATTGCCCTGTAACTGTCATTGTTAGATTCTTTTTGAAAAATACCCAATAGTTATACTATCTTCTTCTAGACCACTTTCCTACCTTGGGAAAAAGAATCTCTTAATCTGCTATCCATGACAAAATATGATACAGTGAGGGTGCAGTGATCTTCACAGTGTTCCAATTACTTTCAAAAGCAGTAAATATTTTTATTGATAAATTGAGAAATAAACCCATAAAATTACAAATTACTGCTAATACATCAGTTACAGCAAAAATTACTCTTTTCTCAAATTATTACATGCTGAGCTCCAATAAAGCTGAAAGTAGCTCCATTAAGTTCAAATGCTAAGAATCCTGGAAACCAGCCTCCTTTTCTCCCTTCTTATTTTGCTGCATCCTACATGAAAGGTCCAGCCAGCATATTTCAGCTTAAAACCTGCACCTGTCTTCCTTCTACGTGTTTTGCCATCCAGCAAAACTAGGCTTCCCTAGCCAGTAAAATTGGCTTCCCTTAGAGAACGATTTCTGCTCCCAGCTATGGAAAGCCCACTCCAGCAAGATTCTGGCTGGTACAGCAGGCTGTTATTTGGAGAGTAGAAGGCAGAAGCTCCTTGTGCGGCACGACAGCACCCCCTAGTCAGAACCACATCCTTTGGCCTTACTAATTTCTTGGGTTTTAGACAAGCTGAAGATTTGCTTTAGCCATTCACAAAAATAGCAAAGTGCAGAGACCTTTTCTTATCCCCACCCTCTCCTTCACATCCTGCTTTTTAAGTGATAGGAAAGAAAGGCCTCTAACCTGCTGCTTCACCTTTCCTAACATACATCCATGCCCTCCAGTCTGAGATTGGCTGCTTTGCAAGCTACAACAAGAATCGATTCCCAAAAGGATTAAAATGTTAGCATAGCTAAGAGAATCCAGGACAACACCTGGTGGAAAGTAACCGAAAAGGAGGTGTGATAAGAATTTTAAAGTAATTTACATTTGACAATTCCACAATGAAGGCCTTAGGGATATCTAATGAACATCTGTTCTCTCTGGACACTTCAACAATTTCTACTGAATATGTATCTAATATTTAGATATTATTTTTTCCTCATAGACATAGTTACAGTAATACTGGCATTTCAAACTTTAAACACGATTAAGCAGGTCTGTGCTGGAGTTCTGTTTTCTGCCATAAATTTGACTTACATCCTGATTTTCTCCATATATGTATTCAGAGTGCTTTTGTGATGAGTCACCCAATCTGTATCCACCACCAGTAAATGACTGAAAAAAAATGCATAGAAAAATTTATAAAACAATTATCAGAAACAGTTTATTAAAATTCTTACCTAGGTTAAAAAAAAAAAAAGGCATTCACAAGCTTGCTTCTGTGATAAAAAGTAAGTACTGCTCTATCATGTATTTTTTAAGTGGAAAATTATATCTAGCAGCCATAATCAGGTTAAGCAAGCTTTGTGTGACACATTTCAGCTTCTGTTCTGTATACTTTTCCAAACATAAGAACCATAGAAGACTTCAGGTTAGAAGAGACCTTTAAAGGTCATCAGCTGCTCCCCTGTGACAAGCAGGGACATCTTCAATTTAATCACGTTGCTCAGAGCCCAGTCCCACCTGACCTTGAATGTTTCCAGGGATGGGGCATCCACCACCTCCCTGAGCAACCTGTTCCAGTGTTTTACCACACTCATTGTAAAAAATGTCTCTCTCATATCTAGAGTGAATCTACCCTCTTTTAGTTTAAAACCTTTACCCCTTGTCCTACCAAAACTAGCCCTGCTAAAAAGTCTATCGCCATCTTTCTTACAGACCCCTTTCAATACTGGAAGGCTGCAATAAGGTCTCCCCAGACCCTTGTCTTCTCCAGGCTGAACAATCCCAACTCTCTCAGCCTTTCCTCATAGGACACATGCTCCATCCCTCTGATTATTTTTATGGCCTTCCTCTGGACTCACTATAACAGGTCCA
Source organism: Daphoenositta chrysoptera (assembly GCA_013397915.1). Taxonomy (NCBI): domain Eukaryota; kingdom Metazoa; phylum Chordata; class Aves; order Passeriformes; genus Daphoenositta; species Daphoenositta chrysoptera. The sequence continues at coordinate 866,985 of VZRO01005941.1, forward strand.
TGCTCTTCTTGTGCTGTGGAAGATGGATGAAGCACTTCAAGTGGGGTCTCACCAGAGTGGAGTAGAGGGGCAGAATCACCTTCCTCATCCTGGTGCCCACACTCCTTGTGATGCAGCCCAGGACATGTTTGGGCTGTGAATACACATTGCTGGGTCATGTCCAACTTTTCACCCACCAGTATGCCCAAGTCCTTCTCCAGAGCTGCTCTCAATCCCTTCATTTCCAAGCCTGTGTTTATACTGGGGGTTGCCTGATGCAGATGCAGGACCCTGCACCTGGCATTGTTGACCTCATGAGGCTCCCATGAGCCCACTTCTGCAGGACCCTCTGGATGGCATCCCAGACCTCAGGCACATCAAGTGCAACGCTCAGCCCGGTGCCACCTGCAGACTTGCTGAGGGTGTGCTCGACCCCACTGGCTGTGTTACTGATGGAGACACTAAACAGCACTGGTCCCTCTCTGGATACCTCGTCACCAACCTCCATATGGACACTTAACTGTTGACCACTGCTCTCTAGGAGCAATGCTACAGGCAAAAGATTTTGATTTGGGATGCAAGTTTAGTCTGGTTTCTTATTTAATCAATTGTAATTGAAAAGAAAGCATATAATTCCAGTTAATGATGATTTCTAATGATTTCCTCTGAAATAGTGTGGCTCTTTCTCTTTATTTTCTAGAGCAAGCTATTTGAGCACAGACAATATAAATTTGTGTTGAGCAAATCTGCTATTTACAAATCACAGAAAGAGGCTTGCTCTCCTGTGGTTTAATGAATTTCAGAGACACAAATGTAAAGAGAGATCAAAACATCTCTTAACTTTTACCTTAGCTTTACTGAAATCACCAGATGCTCTCGAGGCTTCATCTAATGGGACAGCCCCATGTTCTTTTGCTTCCTTGAAGAGTTCAGCAACAATTTTACTCGGATTATTAGAAGCCCCAGAAATCTGTAATCCTCTATATTCTGAGTCACCTGAATAAAATCTTTAGAATAGTAATGCACATAAGCAACAATGCTTTACATGACAAGCACGATTTTTCTCTTTCCAACAGAAGAAAAAAAATTAATGAACACAGAGACAAATTTGGCATAAAACCTCTTCATTCATTGGGAAGGTTCTGATCTTCCCAACAATCCAAGCAGCACTACACCAAAGACATTTGACTAATAAAGAACCAAGGTGCCTTCTGGAACAGATCCCAAAGATTAGGGAGCAGAGCTGTAAGTTTTAAGTGAACACAGTCCTGATGCAGCTGGGCGTATGTGGCTGTCACCTATTCCCAGAAAGACTGACTTCCTAATGGGTGTCCTATGTATGGGACTGTGCCTGGACTGGAGAGAATATAAATTCACAGCTAACACCACCTTAGCAGAAGAAGTATAAAACTACTCTTGGAAAATCTGAACAGTGCTACAATTTGATTTTTTAATTCAAACATCTGGAAATTTTCTAATAAATTTATTTAACCTTTCAAGGCATTTTAAAACCTGCAGAAACTGTTGTGAAAGCTAATTAGTGGTTTTTTTTCTTCACCACAGCACCATTACTAGGTCTTGAAGACAAACTGTTGAACAACAAATAATTCTGTTCAAAACTGTAACTGTTTGATTATAAGGATTAAGATATCCCTCGAGAATTATCTTGAGAAAGGCACTATAATCTCTAAATACCAATTAAATAGATGCTGTAAAAAAATTTGTATATAAATCAAAATCTGTCAAACCTGAGTGTTTTGTATTTGATTACAGGAAGCATTAATAATTAATAAGTGCTTTCTATTTTCCTCAACTTTTACACTTAACTACTTGGGGTGAGGCAAATCAATTAATCCATGTGCAACTGTCTCTGAGACCAATGATTTCACAATGTGTTGATTCCACCATATTTTACAATTACCAAAAAACAGTATTGGGTATGAAGGTACTGTACATTCATACTGTTTTTATAATGCCACATAATTTTCAGTTCTGGAGTAACATGTCTCCTTTTACATAAATCTGTACTTATTACCCCAACTACCATTTATACAGAAAATCTTTAATTATTAGATTTAAAAGAAAGATAGTGGTAAGGAGATGAAACAGGGATTCTTATCATAATTTGTATTCAAGAAAGAAAGGATGTACTCAAATATTTGAGCAATAGATACACAGAACAACTCAGGATACTCGAGAAAGGCAAAAAAGCTTTTGAATACAAGTGTAAGTTACAACCTTTACAACCAAATAGATTAAGGCATCTACAGGTCCTACATCACTCCAGGCAGATTCTGCTAAATATAATTTTACAAGAGTGTACAGCTACCACTCTAGCTAAGTCCCCTAGCTCTTTGCAGGACAGACCTAGCTCACAAGCATTTTGAAAACAGGACAGAGCAAAGTGTGAATGTGACAAAAAACCCAGTTACTTTCACAATTGTTAAACCAATTTTTCATTTTGTTTTAAAAATACCTTTGGTTTTCTTTGTCATCGCTCATGCTTCTCTCTGGTTTTCTCAACCTTTTAAGAGAATCCAGTTTAAGACTGCCAAGAGAATAAAAAAAAAACATTTGAGGATGACTTCATATCTAACTTCTGAAACTATTTCTTTTTCAAAAACTTAGGTTATTAAGTTGTGTTTTCTGGTTTTGGGGATTTCAATTGGTTTTTGGGGTTTGTTTTCTTTTTTTTTTTTTTTGCCAAAGTACACAGCCATGAATGCTTCTCAGTTAACAAGCAGGAAAGAGCACATGTATGGCAGAGTAATTTTGCATTAACAGTTGGACTGGATGGTAACTATAGGTCTATTCCAACTGAACTATTCTCTTCTAGCATAGAAGAGCAGCCCTGTTTCCACACAATTAATGTACTTGATCATTTGAGAGCAAACTGAAGTCTACTAATCCATCTCTTCCATCTCACACAGATTCCAGAATGAATGGCAACAAATAACAAGTATTTGCCAAATATCACATTGAAGTATTTGAGATACGGTATTGCAACTTTTTGTGGCTGGGTGTAGGAAGTTGTAACTTCCTTATATGTATTGGTCAATGGAGCTGTTTGCTTTATTTGTAAACTTTTTTCTATGTAGCTGGTTAGTCAGCTTAGGTGGTTTCACCAAAAGAAACAAAAACCTCAAAACCCCCACACTTCCAAGTGTCACACACTCTGCTAAAATCTCTCTTCCTGAAGAGATCTGCATTTGCAGTGCACTTGAAGCATGACTGGTGACTAAGATCTTTGCTGCTGCTTGATGCCCTTAAACCGAGATCCATATTGGCAGCAGCGATTGAATAACAAGCCACATACAAGACTTGCTATGGCATCACTGTCAGTAATGCTACAAAGACTTCTTTAAATTATTTTTAAAAAATAATTTAAAACTGGAAAGATTCTTTTATAAAAAAAATCCAAGACTACACTGAATCTTCAAATGTTATGTGAACTGCAAACACTGTAGGTTAGCAAGAGCCAGACTGAAATATAGATATGTGTCTTTCCTTCCACCTGCCCAACCCAGACAAATTCATTAAGAAGCCCTTCTTATTGCTGTCACCCCAATAGGAGCCTACTAAGGAACCCACTAATAATTTTTAGAATCACTATTTGTCTCATCAGACACTGACATAAATACAACCCTGAAAGCAGCTCATTTGCCAAGTTTCACACAAGCTGCCAGCTTGCTGAATTTTGAAGACGCACAGAACTGCAGTAATTTTCTGATACAGCAAATTTCCAAATTCTGTCTGTGTAAAGAAAGAGCAACACAGCACTTTGCTTATAGCATCTTATATGAAGTGGGTTTAAAGTGTTTTGGAATACCTGGAATACCAACTAGTACAAAGGCTCCTAAATAAACAAATTTTAAAAGCATTCTGAGAAGACAGACAATGCATTATTGCAGGGATTCACAATTTTTGATTATGACTTGCTGTAGATTGCTTTTTATACAAGGAGGTGATCAAGCAAGAATGACAAAGTTTTGTGAGCTAATACAATACCTATCCACACATTTCTGAAAAACAAAACACGTCTTACCTCTGTGATACCTTTGGGTTACTGATCTTTGTAGCTGTTGGCTTGTCGGAACACAGTGACTGCCTTTTAGCTTCATCTTCATATAACTCTGCCAAGGCCAGCTGTAGGAAACACAATTCTTTTTCGTAAGTCTGTAACTCTAGAACTACATATAGAATAGAAATTAGACAAAAATTAATGTGAATATGCATCTCTCCAGAAAATTGGAAACATCACCATGAGGAACCCCAACTAAAATTCAACTTCCTTTCTGCTTTATGGGAAAAAAAAATCTACACAATGCTTAAATGTCATTATGACTTGGAACTTGTACTCTGCTATCCTTTGGTTTCCACTGCTTCACTGGCTACGTAAAGCCTGTATTGGATTCAGAGTCATGAGAGTAAATACACACAGAGATATTAAGCATCAGCTCATTAATGGTACCAAATTGAAATAAAGCATCTAGCTAACCCTCTGATAGAAAAAAATAATAAATTTTACAAACATTTTACATAGAAATGTAAAAAATAATTCAAATAAGCTTGTACAGGGATGAAGAACAAATTCAGCCTAGGTGGCTTGAATTCAAGACATCACTCCACAAATACTTAAAAAAAAGCCAACAACTTTTTCACAAAGATCCCCGAAATGCTGCCATTATCACTGGCAAGTTCATTCTTAGAAAGTTATGCAAGGGACCTGCGATGTCATTTCAGCAGTCTTTCTTTTGTCCTGGATAATACTCTACTTTGTCAAATCATCCTTAGTTTTGTCCCCAAACCATTCTGTTCACACCATGCAACTGACATTAACATTTTATTATACACACCAGAAAAGGTACGAGGCTAAAATTTCATTACAGTTTGATGTAGAAAGAATACACATTAAAATAAAATGAAACATCATCTGCCCTTGAAAACACACTGCTATGAACACAGGGTATTTATCCCATATTATTTTTTGTTGTTTCTATAATATTGTGAGGTATTTTCTACAGGGAAAAAAATAATTATGAGGAATTATGTCCATTAAGAAAATTAAATTAAGTAAAGACAGCTCAAAAAAAAAAAAAGAAAAAATCCTGCTGAAGGCCTCCATTCTCTCTGAGGATAAAAGAAAATACCTTTCAGATATGTAAAGCTGATGGGTAAGTCATAGACAACATACTCCATACCATCCCTAATCCAAGGACTGAGGGATGCTGAGAGAGCACAGAAGGGCATGGCCAGGCTTCTGTGCTTTCCTCATACCCCTCTCATATTGTGGCACCACAAACAAGTACAGACCCAGGAGGGTACTTCCTTGGGGTTTAACACTTCATCAGTAAGTATCTACCCAAAAGGCCAGTCTGCTTCCGCTAAGACTTTATGAACCAAAAGTATCAAGACGGGCTTTAGTAGTGTTACATATTGTAACAATAATAAAGCAATCCCAAGACAACAGTAACACTGGAGAAGAGAAGGCTCCACAGAGATGTCACTGGGGGCTTTCAGTACTTAAAGGGGGCATAGAACAAACAGGGAGAGCGACTTTTTACATGGGCAGATAGCGATAGGACAAGGCAGAATGCTTTTAAACTACAGGAGGAGAGATTTAAATTAGATATTAGGAAGAAATTCTTTACTCAGAGAGTGGTGAGGCATTGAAACAGGTTTACCAGAGAAGTTGTGGATGCCTCATCCTTGGGGAGTATTCAAGGCCAGGTTGGATGGGACTCTGAGCAACCTGATCTAGTGAAAGGTGTCCCTTCCCATGGCATAGGGGTTGGAACTAGATGATCTTTAAGGTCCCTTCCAACTCAAAGCATCATATGATTGCAGAAAAAATAATCTTAAAAAGAGCATATGAAAATTCCAAATAGTAACCAAGAAAAAACTATACCCATCTTTCTCTGCTAATTATGTATAATTAAACAGAACAGGGGCAGTTTCAGTTACTGTTTCACCTGTTTCCAATCAATTTCTTGCTGAAATATTTCAAACCTTCATAAAGTGTCAAATCACATGCAAAAAAGGGAATACTAATACTAAATACTAATACTAAATACTAAAAGAGTTTGTAATTAAGCATTTAAGTACCAATGCTGAAATATACCTGTGAACACACTCTACTTTTCCCACAAACACCTGGGAAAAGGTCTTGTCCTTAGTCTTACACCGCATCTGCGGAGACTGACATTATCATGCGGGACAAGACATTCCTATCAAATAATCAGGGAATGCAATGGCACTGAAATAACTTCAAGAACAGTTAAAACCCAGCTAATGAAGTGTCGGTAGAATCCCTCCCGTTCCCTGGAGAACTGAGCACCCGCCGTTTCCTAAGGGGCCTAGTTCTTTTCCAGAGGCGTCCTTCCCTTCCCAGCCTCAAAAGGGGCGTGGGAGCTGAAGGAAGAGAAGCCGAGTGGGCTCCGAGGGCACGTCGGGGCAGCCCCGGCGGGGGACCCGCGCACCGCCCGCTCCCCTCAGGGCCGGCCCGAGGGAAGGCCTGGGGCGCCCCCGCGGGGCCGCGACGCTCCGCCCGGCCCGGCCCCGCCCTGG